>BLKR01015020.1:0-128533 GCA_011170035.1 Teleogryllus occipitalis
ATAATGACGTAGATGTTGATATATTGTTATTCTAATTATCGTTCTCCATGTTATCGCCACAGGAAGTCGATTCTTTGACGAAGGGCACGTTGAGGGGGAAGAGCCCGAATCTATAGCTGATTTCCCCTTGCGAATAGTTTTATACCCCGAAGCGAATATTTTCTTATCA
Source organism: Teleogryllus occipitalis (assembly GCA_011170035.1). NCBI lineage: Eukaryota > Metazoa > Arthropoda > Insecta > Orthoptera > Gryllidae > Teleogryllus > Teleogryllus occipitalis. Next base: position 170 of record BLKR01015020.1, read on the forward strand.
ATTCTTGACAAAACCGTTCATTTCCTTCTGTATTCAGAATTCAACTTTTATATCGCTTAGGTTAGGGAACCCAGAATTAAGAAAACTTGCACAGAATACACTTCTCTCCGTAGTGTATCACACAAGTTTTAACTGTTTTGACCTTAAATAAATGAATTAATAAATAAATAAATAAATACATAAATAGACTCGGGGATGACCAGAATTTCGACGAGAGAAGGGTAACCACATTCATAATTTGCTTGGTTCGTGGTTTTCTTCCAGCTTCACAGCGACCCTAAAAGCGAGTGTTCAAATGATTCTTTGCTTCTCGACAATAAACGTCAATTTATTGTTCATTGCTACCACGCTGGGGCACTATAACCTTGTTTCTAGCTCTCATGGTTGATTGGAAACGGCCAGCCGCGTCTTGAGTCTCGAGGTGATATCCACGTCGTTAGTGTTAAAGGGGGCACAGTGGGGAGGCGGGGCGCGCCGAGTTAGGACTTCTATCTTAAAGATTACAGCTCTCTCAGGGATTTGGAAACCCTCGTCCAGTTCCTTGGCCCACGTCGCTAAAGGAGTGTCGTATGTGTGGGGACGTTGGTTTATTTAGCTATAGATCCGCAAGGATTCGCGTATTGGACTTGTGTCAGAAGTCGCGAGTTGGACTCGTAATCAGAAGTCCTGAATTCGGGCGGGGGAGGGGGGGATTGAGAAGAGATTCGTTTGGACCCACCGAGATTAGTGAATATTTACCATCAATCGACCTCCGAGTTAGTGGCTCCTGGCTAGAAAGTCGATCACCTTGTGTTTTCTGGAAGTCCACGTGCGGTCGAGTGCTGACTTATCCAGAAGTGCGTGCGCCCAGAAGGCTATACAGTTTGTGCGCGAAGTACAGCTTGCATCTCCGTAGCCTCAAAAGTCCCATGTAACGTGAGTAATGCAGACACAGGATATACATTCGTGTACATTCCTAATTTATGTTATAAATTATTATAATTTATTACCTTGTAGGTAATACCTAGTAAAAAGACTTTTTTTTAACTTACATAGTCGCGCTTTGTAGCAGATTTTTATATTTTTTAAGTTAAACTCAGGATACTTGCAAAATGTAAATAAGATGTGTGACAATACATGATAAAGTAATTATTGGTTTATTGCCCGGGCTTCTCAAAAATGGTGCTACAGAATGACACATAGTTTTTCGTACTAGTTAGATTTCTAATCTCTGTAGTCGGGGTAGCTTTCTTGTTTTGTCCTTCCCTCTTCCCAGCTGCCATCTTTTGCCGTCTAAAGGTCATTTTTTTTACATTTTCTCAGTTTTTCGTTCCCTAATGGTTGAATTGAAAATACTCTTGTATGCAAATTGATGAGAGTGAGATAATCGCATTAATTGTTTCTTCAGTTCTGACTCCAGTGTCATATTCAAGGTTTTGGTTTGGTATTAGTTTCAACCGTCAGTGTGGATGGTAATTTGGTGAAATTACCATTTCTTTGATCCCACTCACAAAAAATATAGAAATATATTCTATAGAAATCTGAATAGGTAAATATTCAGATACGAATATACACCTATTCAGTTACGAATAATGGTCCAAGTATTAAATATAAGTAACGTGTTATGTGCACGTCTAGGAAAAATGGTTTAACTTTAGTCATGAGATAGTTTAGTAATTATGATTTAAAAATATGTATCCGCTACTTTTGGAGATCGTCGATGTGGAATTTTGAGATTAAATTTGGCATTTGACTGTCGGTCAAATTCTACCTCGAAACACTAGAACTGCTTTAAAATCCGGCAATTTACCAATTCTCAAAAGTTAAATCGTCACTCTCAGTTCTGAAGTACAAATGACTACTTTCAAATTGACCACTTTTTAGGAGATGGGAAAAAAACGAGGAATTTTTGATTTTGCCAAATTCACGGTCACACTGCTCCGCATCTTCTTCACTTGAACGCACCGAACCATCAAGGCGTGGCCCATATTCCGTCGCTTCATTGCGTTCGCCTCGAAATGCGTTAGTGCGTGACTGGTTTCTCTCTCTGCACCTGACTTCCCTCGACGCAACGCGGAACCCCGCTGCCTCCCGCGCGCCTCTTCCTCGCTTCCCCTTCCTGCCCGCAGGCGCCGCGCGTCACGCGGGCGCGCCGCTTCCTCAGGTCTGCCCCGTGGCTCGACATGCCACGCGGCGCGTGCGTCACTCGGAATCATCGCGGCCATCTTCAGTGCGACTCTGAGGCGGCTGAGGGGCCTCGGTCCAAACAAGACAGCCGCCTCAGAATCGCCCCCCGACCGAAGCCTCCAGCCGCCTCAGAATCGCGCTGAAGATGGCCGCAATGCGGCCTGAAAAGCTTTCTGATGGAATAAAAACGTACAAAACAACGCCTCAAATCCATTTCTATGATGCAAATGTCGTAAACTCCACACCATTTCCTACCATCAGGGCATTAACTGATGACACTGCAGTCCCTCTGCCCACGAGTTCCGAGGTTCAAGTCCCGACGGTGGCACGATTTTCGTCACTAGCTTGTCAGGTAGGTCGAATTCAGTTGCTGAATGGAAGAGAATTCTAGCGGCCGGCTGCTCTGATCGGTAGTTTCCCGTGGTTTCTCCGATCAACACCATGCAGTACCCTATTGAACCGCGCGCGATCTTTCCTTTGTCTTCCGTGTCCTATCCTCACCCCTTACACAAACTACCACACATGCCAGTCAAGAGCTTAGAACTTGTCCCGGCTGGGGTGGTGCCCCGCTGGTGGGAGATACCTGGTTGGGAAAACCCCGCTAGCCGACAGTAGGTCGGCGCTGGATCTCGCCACACAGCGGAGGAAGACCACCGCCACCTCCCAAGCAAAAACACCCACTACACGTACGGGACTAATGACCATATTTGTTGACGCGCCCGGAATCTCTAACAATCAATCAAGAAGGGTCCAGCTGACCTGGATGTCCGAGGTGGCTAGCGCTTGTGCCGACTCAGCGCCTCGCTCCCAAGGATCGCAGGTTCGAAGGCATGGTTGTTTGTCCCTTGTCTTTCATGTACGTGAGTTGTCGTGGAAGGCCTTGTGAGTATACTGACCACAGACCGTGGAGCCTGCAAGTGTGTCAGTGTCAAGTGTAAAGGTAATTATGTGTCCCCATGAGGGACATAGTGGGTACCAGGTCCGCATAATAGTAAATCGGCATCCCCTGAAGCTAGAAAAAAAATAGGAAGGAAAAAGATCTGTAAGAAGAGACCAGATTGTCAGCTCGCGAAATAAATTAACATCATTTAGGACGATAGAAGAACGCAAGAAGTAATGTCGAAGCCATCTACAAGTTAAGCAAAAGCCAACGAACCAATTGAGGAACTGAGCGTATGGACATAATCTGCAGTTTTGTTGCCAGTTGTAAGAAAGTTGTAGCTCTCAAAGCAGTCCTTTCTTATCTCCCTATAGCTCATTACGCCATTGACGATGGGTTTTCTACCATAAGAAAAAAGATCTGTAATGTTGGCGTAGTGAGAATAAACGTGTTTGATAAGGGATAGATGAGGATAGGACAAAGAAGAGGAAGGAAAAATCGCGCATGGTCCTTGGCCCTTTTGTTATAGTTCTGATCCGGCATTCGCCTGCTGTTGATCGATGGAACCACCGATCAGAGCAGCGGACCGCTAGAATTCTCCTCCAGGCAGCGGCTGAATTCGACCCAGCTGTCCAGCTAGTGTTCAAAATCCTGCCGCTGTCTGGATTCGAACTCGAGGACGTCCCGGTCAGAGGCATTGCAGTGTGATCACTTGATGTGCTGGTAATTACGCTAAGCTGTGGCCGGCTGCCATGAGAGTTGCCTGTGGTGAAGGCTCGCCTCTCGCGTCGAAGCGTTCGACTTCGTGTCGGTGCGGCGTCTTCCGGCAGGCGGGGCTCCGGGAGGTAATTGCGTCGGGGCCCATTGAACACAATGGGCGCCTCGCCTCGCCTCGCCTCGTCTCGCAAGGGGAGGAGGGAGTGCCATCCTTCAGCGATGAGCGGCCTTGTGCCCTGCTCGGATCGCCATGAAGCGATCTGCTCACGGGAAAATTGTTGTTCCATCACGTGTTCCACGAATGATGTCGTTCATCGGTGTTCTTACAACCGAAGACGTTTCAGCGGGAGAGGTAGCTCTGGACATCAACTGATGTCACTGCAGTGCGTCTTACAGGGAGATCCTAGGTTCTAGTCCCGACGGTGGCAGGATTTTCGACATTAGTTTGTCAGCTAGGTCAAATTCAGTCGCTGTCTGGAGGAGAATTCTAAATGCCGTCTGTTCTGATAGCTAGTTTTCTGTTTTTTCTCTGATCAACACCAGGCGAATGCAGGAACAGTACCCTAACAAACGCGCGACAGACCGTGCGCGATCTTTCCTTCCTCTTCCTTGTCCTATCCTCACCCCACACACACTTACCCTAACATGCACTACACTATCACACATGCCGGGAGATCGGTTGGGAGCTTGGAGTTTGTCCCGGCTGGGGCGGCGCCCCGCTGGTGGGAGATACCTGATTGGGGTAAATCCCGCTAGCCGACGGTAAGTCGGTGTCGGATCTCGCCATCCAACGGGGAAGATCACTGCTACCTCCCGAGGGATAAAGTACGCACTACACTTACGGGACTAACGACCTTAGCCGTTGACGCGTCCCGAATCAACCAACCAACCAAAGACGTTTCCCGCTAGAAATTTGATGAGCCCCATTGAAAACGTGACTTAGTTTACGCTCGTTTGTCAGTACTAATGTGTGTGTGATAAGAAGCACACTAACTGTATCAATGACATTTTGTTGCAAATGGAGGTATTACTAGGATGAAGGGATTTAGAATTTTGCTGAGAGGCATCATTTAAGTTGGAGGTTCTTTTACCAGCAGCAGTTCTGCGACATGTCACAGCACGTCCCCTTGCGTTCTACAAAAACAATGAATTAAACAAATTTCTCTTCCTTGTTTTATTTGAGTTTCCATAAAGTATTATGAGAACGGAAAGTTCTCCAGGAAATAAATACACAATCGAAATATCCGAAAGATAAATGTTAATGGATTACGGTGCGGAAAAGTTCGTCTCTAAGTCGTAATTCTGTGGCCAACTTGTTTTACTGAATCTTCTCCGTGGCTAAATGTACAGTCTGGTGAAATAATGTGCTCGTTCTCCTGCATTGATGTGTACAAGAGTCATAGGTCTTCATGGTAGACAATTACGATGAATGAAAGCATTGTGAAGGACCTCATGGTGAAAGGATTATTTCAGTTATTGCGAGATTATCTGCAATGGCACTATTCTTACGGTTAACAAGGTTAGAGACTTATGTCCCAGGACAAACACTAATAGAATCGTTTATTCTACAGTTCATTTGTGCATTCTCCAGCTCAATGCTTTTTTTATTTGCGCAGGGAATTCCTCCTATCATACAATATCATTCTGTACGTAGAAAATGATAAGTCCACATCACATGTGGATATAGGCGCGAATTTATATTTAGACACGTTTGTGCTCAATACATTATCGGGAGCAAGAACCTATTTCCTTCCAAGAGTTCCACTGTCTGTAAAATATGAAGTCTTACATTCTTTCCGAAATCTTCATTTGTTTTCTTCTTGATTGCTTCACCTGGAGCTGCCACCAATGTATCCCTTGCCTCCTGAATAATTGAAAGTGAATTTCCTAAAGTTTCCCTTGAACTCTCAATCGTCTTTATTGAGGTTGGAAGAAAACCAAATTGTGCTTTAGTAAATATAGATTTCTCTTGGAGTCTTCTATTGCTCAACACTTCCTTGGCTTTCTTTATGGAAGCAGCCTCATCATCATCCCGCATGTTAACCGCCTCTTTAACCTTCTCTATGTGTTTTGCACAGAATGTATCTGCATCTAACCAGGTCCCCAACCGAGTAGTAATACCGGGTGGTCAGTTTAAAACGCAACCCTGCTGTTCGAGGCCCTGAGAGAAAGAGAAAGTATTGCAACCCTGCTTCTGGGACTGCTCCTTTGACTGCATTTCTGCGACAGACCCTTCACTCGCAACCCTCTTCCTTTCCATCGCCCCCTTCCTTTAGTCTGGGTCATACCTGTTCCAAGCAAAACAGGCTGCGTCTTTATTCACTGTTTTGAAGTTAACTTACGATGCGCCTCAGCATAGAGAAACGCAGATTTGTGAAGCAGGAGTATTTCCGAATGCGATCTTTCAAAGAGTGCGAAGCAGTTTTCAGAGAAAAAAAATCATCTGACTCTACTCTAAACAAGAGTACAAAACTCTGGTGAGTGAAGTGCTATCGCGGCACAGGGAGCGTGTTCGATTGGAAACGCAGTCGCCAAAATACAGTGCTCATGCAGCGAAACACTAGAGTAACTTCGGGATGTTCTATCAACTTCCCCGAAAACATAAGAAACTTTCAGCAGCAATGTATTTTTTCGTAGGGAAGTGCGCACTATGCCACAAAAAATTGAAAATACGCAAAGAGCGGACTTCTCAGGAGCTGAAGGTTCCTGATCGAGTTGCTCGCATGAATTACTGTAATGGGCTACGATGATTTGTTAGCCAAGTTATTGAGACTCTTGATAAAATGCTTTTTAGTGATGAAGCTTTTCAAAACTATTTTGGTTTTTAAAAGAACATTATTTAAATATAATAATAATAATAATAATAATAATAATAATAATAATAATAATAATAATAATAATAATAAATATTTGTACTGCGAATCTGGAATTAATTATTTATTAATATTTATTTAAAATAGTAAGAAAAAACATGCGTACATCTCTGAAGCATATTTGTTGAGTAACTGAAGTAAGCAAAGTTTGTTATTAAATGTACCTAAATGTATATTTTACAACACAAGCTTAATTTACATTCAAATAATTTACGAAGAATCACTGTTCTTCTCAATACAATTGTCTGTCGTTGCCAAAGAAGCAAGCGCGTGCCTTTCTTTTTAAACTCGTGGCCACGACGGTTACCTGTTCACCTCCTCTGGGTGGCATTAGGAGAGAAGGGATTAAGCGTACTTCCCGGCAGTGTACCTGCTTGAAACCGCCAGCAACTATCCGCCACCCCCTCAAACATAGTTGCCAGAGCAATTCGCTCTGCCTGCTGTGAGTTGCATTTTAAACTGATCATCCGGGTATAATAGGCAAAGGAAGGTCTTCCATTCTCTCCTCGTAAAAAGAAATTTATTGTGGAGCTTTGCGAAGTGTCTTCTTGATGTTGTTAATAACTTTGTTAACATTTTACTGAATTCTCTGGTTTACTCTGCTACTCTGTGCAATGCATGTACACAGCATGAAACGTATACCGTATTAGGAAATAGGATATTTAACTTGTGAACGCTTTAATCACGCTTTAAGCATCGCATGATTACAGCCACAGTTACCAAGAGGAGCGCCCTCTCATCCCACATTTCCTCATCATTTAGCCACAAAATTCTCAGAGATTGGTTGATAAATCTTGTGATTGTTCCGAATTTTATCTTTTCAAGCTGCTGGCATGCAAGTAAATGTTCCACAGTTGGCATTTTAGGAGGGTGGGTGGTAGACGTGACTCGCTTTCTGTGGAGGGAAGGATTAGGAAAGAGAATATCTTGAGACCCAAGGTCAATTTGAGGATGACGAAAGAATGTCCGAGGTGTCAAGTCTTAGCGATAAACGGGTGACAACTTCGGCAGTGTAGGCAGTCAGTAGTCTGAACCAGGAACGTCAAACCGCGCCCGCCCGAGCTGCTTACCCGGCTGGGGAGCCCGGCACTCCTGTGGGCATGGGCAACTTCCCCTGACACCGTACTCATTTCTCCTTAAAATCCAGGAAGGGGTGTACATGCACAAGCTGAAGTGGCGCGAGGCGGTGAATAGTAGCTTCGTACGAAAATATATTTGCTAGATTTTTTCTATCAAATAACAGATAACTGTATTATGTTTATATTCTTCACTACTTATTACTATTTGATGTTTATTTTCTTACTAAATTCTCCCTTATAAACATCTTTGCTAAGTCACAGAAATATGTTTGAAGGGCGATTTCTTGTTTCCGTTTTATGTTGGGTTATTAAATTATTTAGTTATTTATTGTATTTAGCAATAATGTGAAATAAATGAACAAGTCTCTATAAGTTAACAATTTTCGTTTACTGTCGGAGAGTGCTCTTAACAACCACGAATATTTGTTTGTTAAACCTTCTAACCTGAACGTAGAACGTTCATGCTTTTATATCACTCTTGAAGAAACAGGATTACAAAACAAAGATAGTTTTGATTCAAGTTTTTAAAATTTTACTCTCAATTGATAATTTGAAATCGGTCTGATGCATTTTTTCATTTTAATGGATAATTTCTTTGCCTTAAATAGAAAATAGGAATTAATGTAGATCAATTTGTAACAATAACTGTCAAGTAAGTTCTTCCAAAGACTGTCATGGGCCAAGTATTCAGTGACGTACTGCCTCTCCGAAGCATTTGTGCAATCCTTACTTTTAAATCTCGCACTAATTTCCCTGGAAGCAGTGCTCGCGCGCTCGGATATCGAAGCTTATCTTGCCCGCGACCTGGACATGCCTGTATTGTATTGTTATTGTTGGTATTGTATTGTATTGCTAAAACGTATTGTACTAACGGATTTGAATCAACAAGAAAGTTCATATTTTGCATTAATAAATATATTTACGTGGAAATTAATATTTTTATGTTCTCTTAGGCAAAAAGTAAAAAAAAAGCATAAACGTTCATTAATACACCAAAAAGCTCCATATACGCAAACTATGCATTATTTGCAAAACCTTTCTTATCTTATTTTCAATATTTTGCCATGAAACATTCGTACTTGGAGTTTCAGTACTATGCGACCATGAACAAAAAACATGCAATTGGATGAACTTCCCAACTCTCCTTACGTCTGAGTATAAACGGTTGGTGTTAAATCACATGAAAAATACAATTTATGGCATTGAGTCTTATTGTTTTCATCATCATACGTCAATACACACGTAATAATCTACGTATTTACAGATATAAATATTTATGTCTCATGCCTTGAATAATACGTATTTTCAGTCTTCATAATATTTATGGCACAAATACAATATGAGGATTCACTTTCCTTTCACAACATTTTTGTGCTGAAATTTCGTTTATCCTTTTGTGATGGGTGGTGAGAACGCCGCAGTGTCACATTGGGACCCACCGCATTCGCACAAGTTGTCTCGTGCAACCGCGCACTGTCTTCCTTTTGCAACTGGCAATCTAATATAAACAGTTCCGGAGAAGAAGCGCATTTTCCCTCAGTAGCGCTCGGGTCACGTACGTTCTCTTGCAGCTGCTGCGGTCCTAACCACGCCATATGCGCTGTTCTCGCTGTACTTCGCCCCTCACGACCATGTGGGATATAACCAGGTTTTTCGAAGTTATGTTGTTCGTTAAACGGTCTGTAGATTTGAGACTTAAACGGTGGTAAGTCTTCAAATAGTTACTTGGTTTTGGGGCATTTGAAGCCAGTAGTGTATAATTTGAAAATAAAAAGTTATTTCGTGTTTGATGAGAGTTCGTGTTCGAGGTTGATGAATCCAGTGTTCCGTAACCGGTTTGACATAGCGAGCATGTTAGACCCACTGCTTACTTATTCCAACCCAGCAATGGAAAAGTTGATGAATATAATTGTGGATAACTGGAGAATTGATCTAATGGAAGGAGAGTCTGTCACCATACGAAAACAAATGGACCATTTTGATGTAGTACACACCGATGGAGACATGTACATTTATGATGCACAAATCGCCTTTGACTTCTGTGTCATCTATTCGAATCTCAGGTGGCCATGTGGAATTAGTGCCGACGTAGTTGGTTCACAACATTTTTCCTCCTATGCTGGGTTTTCCTGCCACTCAACGCTATGACGCTCGATTTACTCGTATCTCGCAACTCAAGCAAAGGAGTCATGAACATATAAGTCATAAATTCCACCCTGGTTTCGAAAGTCGAAACTACGAGATCGCCCTTATTGATAATTGTTAAAAAACTAGATTGTACTGCAATTGCTATATCTCAAATTGCCCAGTAGATAATATGTTCAGTGCAGAGCTTTTTGCTAAGAATAATGAAATATCTCAAGATTCTTTTCCCCCGTTGGTCTGCATTATTAAATCAGGATTAGTATGTATTTATTTTGCCGCAAAACGCCTTTATGTTTCCTCACATTGCTTTCATCTTATTTTCCTTAAGTTCAATGTTTCTGTTTGAGTTTTTATGTTTTTTATGTTTAGTTTTAGAACTCTGTAATTTAGAGATCTTTAGTGAGTTCTTAATTTTCAATTCACCCATTGATATTTACTGATTTATGACTAGGGGCGGATTCTTAGGTTTTAACTTATTTTATTTTCACTTCTTAACGTCATTATTTTACAAATACTATCCGCATTAATCATATCTGAGTCAAACACGTAAAGTCATCATCCAACATTGCTGACTTCATTGATACTAGAAAAGTACGAATTTCCTGCTTCAAATTAGAAGGTGCATGTGTTCTTATAAAAGAAGCGATGAACATCATTTAAGCTGTTTCATAGACGGAAGTACCAGGAACTGTATGTGGTGTGTTTTCATCAAAGGTCTCAAAAATTCACCGTAAACCTGGTTTCGCAAAGATAAAAGACACAAATGGATTTCTTCTTTGAGGAGAAATATCTGGAGAATTGCCTTGGAAGACCGAAAGCGGTGGCATGTACGAAATATCCACCATTGCCTTTTTGATATTTTTCCCGTTTCAGTTTGCGTTGAGAAACAAGTGCAAGTCGTGCACATGTTCATGTTTGGAAATTGCATAAGTTTGTTCAATGCTACCGTGCGTATTCATTAATTTTTGGTTTGTGTGTTAACTTACAGGGTGTAAAAAGTTGAAAAATTGTTTTAAAATGTTTGTGCTTTTTTAAGAAAAACTTTTCTCAAGTTCAGAAATAAAAACTTTGTACAAAATTAGTAATTAAAATTCTGTATTTATTCCAATTATTGTTAAGTCTGATTCTAACATGATTCGAAAACAATGATAAAAAACTGAAAATGGATAAATTTTCTTACTTTTATGTAAAAACTACGTTTATATCCTCGTCACCCGCACTAACCTTACACATCTTTGTAGCAAACTTTATCATCCGCACCAATCTTACATATCTTTGCAACAAACTTTACTCCTGACGAGAAAAACTGCAAAGGTTGTAATCATCCCGAGTTATATGTGACATACATAGCACACATAGCAAAACCCAGATGTTTCGTTCCAGAGTCGCTCAAAACTGATTTTATCTCTGAAATGTTGACCTCGAATTTTTCTACTAAATCCAATTCTTCTTCACCAAACTACTGTTGATTTCCGTTATAGTGAACTTCTGGGGACTAACATTTTTGGTTCACTATATCCGAGGTTCACTCTATCCGATGATGTCAAAATTAAACAAATTTCTCCATAATGATTGATTTTATTAATATAGAGATTCAGCAATATACATTACCAGCACGAACTGAAAATTTCATCTTTATTTGTCGTTAGAAAATCAATTATTTTCAATTATTTGTTTGGCACTTTTTCAATAGTAATTTTTCTAGATCCTTCAGAATTCGTCCTCTCTTCATAGGTACTTAATTCTGCAATATCCTCTGTGCTTAACATTGTAAAGCAGTAATGACAACCTTCAATACCTCTTGCACTGTTGGAATACCATCCTAATCTCCGAAAGCCCTTTTACTCGCCGAATAACATACGAGATGCTTTCGGTAGCGGTACGGCGCAAACGGCTAAAAAAAACTGATTGCTTTTCCGCGCGGTCCGGCGGATATCGCCAGGCTGTGGCAGTCGCGTGCTTCCTATCTCATACGTAGGAGCCAACACACTTTGTCCCGCGGAATATCAATTAACACCAAAATTGAAACTGAAGCAAGCTATCGCGCGTCGCCGCCGCCAGTTGTAGCCCACGCAGGACTCGGCCTTTGTTTCCGCAATGAAACAGAGTGGCATCAGGTCATCAGTAAGGTGCCCATTCCCGGTTCCCTACCATCACTTCAGGGGAGACTTCTATTATAACCTTCGGCCGACGACATTTTTTTTCAAGCTGCGTAGGATTAGAATTTGGGGCACTGAGGCGATGTATTATTTTCCAGGAAGGAAATAATTTCCAGGACGTTGTATTTCCTACGTTCACTATAGCCGAGGTTCAGGTTCATTATAACCGAATCTTCTTATACTTATTTATAATGTAAACGAAACGTGACCAGTGACAGGTTCACTATAACCGGAGTCCACTGTACTTGGTAGTGTATCCGAGGGAATGTAAGAAAACAACGATGGTCCTGCAAACAGTAATTGCTCTCCAAGGGAGATTATATTGCTTGTGGAGCAAAACGTACGTTTCATTGTTTTACATCTTGTCGCGGTAAAAGAAAATTGCTTAATTTCCTGGTCAACGTAATTCAACGACTTCCCCCCCCCCTTTTTTTTTTTTGTCCAAAAGTTTTGAATAAGTGTCTAATAAGGACGATGAGCCCGTCGCGTCGGCTGCGATGACGTCTCATTACGAAGCGGACGAGCAGTAGTGCCCCTCACATCTACAGATGTCGCGTCGTAAATTTTCTTTCCCTCGGCGAGTGTGCTCGCTCCAAGGCGCTTCTTCATGCGCCGGTCGCCGGCGGCCGTTTGAAATGTCGCCAAGAGAGAAGCCTCCCTGTTTGTTGATGCAAGGTCCCCGGTGGAGGACCAGCTGCAGGAGTCGCTCCGTTCTTGAGACTGGAGAGATAATTCCGAGAAAGACCGCCTCGATTCACGATCAGGCTTTTGTCGTTTTCCTTGCTTAATAGTTGTAGTATCGATGTTCTTGGAGGGCATTCTTTTTCAGTCTTCCTCGGCTAATAAAGAGGGAAAGTATTGGTTGGGGTGGAAAAATTCTAGGTCGAGATTTCGGTTGTAAAATTCGTTTTGAGGGTCCTTCTGACGATGCAAGTGTTATTCATCATGGCGTCTATGTGGATCGATGTGAGATATGTCATGCGTAACTCCGGCAGATAATCTTTTGAACTCTTAACTTGGTGCACACGTCAGACTATATACGTATATGAATATGTTAATGAGAGTTTTTTCTCATTATATAGTATCTCTAGATGGCACGTGTAGTTTTTTTCGTAAGAATCTTGATGCGCATGCGAAGTGTATGGCTCTCGGACGGTAACATTTATTATTATTATTATTATTATTATTATTATTATTATTATTATTATTTCAGATGGCAATAGTCTTTGAAACAGATTATCTGGTGAAAAAAAATAAACAAATCTAAAGTTCAGTGTGATTTCAAAATACATGCTTGGGTTATTCATTACAAAACTGGATCATTCCTTTCCTCTTTGCTTCCTGGTTTCGGTTTTCCTAGCACATGCCCCAAGGATATCACGGAAGGATGTGACTGTGTCTGTGTCTGCTCTTCTGTTTGTGTGACATTCGAAAGTCATGAATATGGTAATCATTTCGTGAGATGCATAAATCCCACTCCCTTTACATCATTTCCGTGAAGGATGTGACATTCAGGGCGGTACCACAGCTACATCAATCGCAAAATGGCGCAGGTAGCGTCATGTTGAATATTTACTTATTGCTAATGTTTCTTTCGATAGTAAGCAGAATTTTTTTGTGAAAGCATTGGAAGACAACCCGAAATGAGCCCCAGCAGTGTTGCAACAACTCGTGAGAGTGGGACTGTGCAGTTTAAGGACACTAAAAAACTAATGACACAAAACATGAGGATCAGACGCGTGAGTAACTTTAAAATTAGCAGACCACAACATTACCGAAGAAACAAGGCTAGTTACAGGTGATGTGAATTTTCTCAGTACATGTAGCACGTAGGAACAGGACAGAACAGCATTGTCGTAACATTTTGATTGATTTGTCAGACTGTATTTGGCTTTTGTTTTATAGAGGTTTTTGACATTTTAAATCCAGCCTGAATATGGAAAGAATGGTTTCCGAAACGTTGCTATTGATGTATTACACATTTTAGTATATTGCACTCATATTTTATTATTTTGATATATATCTGCTATACAAAATATTGAATTTTCTGTCTATAAAATAAAGGCCAAATAAGGTCTGATAAAGTTGTTACATCCACATACAGAAAAGAAAAATAATAATGTAATTTTGATTGATTCCAGCATCTAAGCTACTCGTAGTTTCCATATCTGGAAAAGACGAGTGCTTAATTGGTTAGAACGTTGGGTGATTGTGATATTGATTCGAATTGAATGATGATGTTGGAATGAGCAGTAAAAGAATCATGAACATCCCGGGAAAACCTACCGAAAGAGGTGGCTCAGCACATCAACTGATGGCTCTGCAGTGCCTCTGACCGGTCGTAGGGATCGAGTCCCGACGATGGCAGGATTTCCGACCCTTCCTAGATAGCTAGGTCGAATTCAACCGATGTCTGGAGGAGAATTCCACTGGCCGGTTGCTCTGAACGGTAGTTTTCCGTGGTTTCTCCGATCAATACTATGAGAGTGCCGGTGCAGTACCCCAAAAAAATGGGCCACGGACCACGCGCAATCTTTCCTTCCCCCATCCTCATCTTCTCTTGCACTCACCTCAACGTGCCCGGAAACACTCAATCAATCAACCAACCGAGAAAACCTGCTTTGAATCCTCTTTGTCCACTCCAAATTCCGGAACCCAGAGGTGGAAGACGTGCGGTCGGACCTCTGTAACTCGGGCCGTCCCTGAACAGTCAGAGCAGAAGCAACAAAGCTTTTTAAACATTTTTTCGACATACTCCTGCAACTAACTTGTTATTCTGTTTCTTTCTCAATACGATCGGTTCCTCAACAAGAGCTCTTAAAATAATTTAATATGTCCTTTTTTCAAAATATTAGTAGTTTTCGCGTAATTTTGAGTTATGTCGTAACAATTTTGCGCTGAGACTAACCGCAATATTAAGAATTCATTGTAGCTACTCAAAGACATAAGAACCTCCGAAACGCAGGGGAAAGATTCTCGCTTCAGAAACCTGGTTAGGTTTCTGAAGCGAGAATCTTTCCCCTGCTCGAGTTCAAAGCCTAGACTGGACAAAAAGTTGTCTTTAAACTTTTTGTAAGAAAAGGCTATAATACACTGAACACTAATTGAATGGTAGAAGTGCCGTTTTCATTAAAACATTTTCAGTGTTTCAAAAACTAAAGGCACCTTCTAGCTGCACCGTTGTACTGGGGATTCTTAAGCGAAAAGTAATATTTTACAGAATACATATTTACGTTAGGTTAGTATGTGAATTCTGAGCACACATTATCTCGCAAAGTCAGTTTTTTATTTTATTTTCCTCTTGCAATCATTGGCTCTGTTTAAATTATCTTTACTTGCCGTTTTAAGATGGGTAAAACAAAATATATTATGTTATTTTTATAACATTTATTATAAAAATATGTATAAAAATAAAATTTTACAAAAATTATAGTATACTTTTTGTATTAAGTAAATACAGTCGACTCCGGTTATAGTGAACTTTTTGGTACTAACATTTTTGGTTCACTATATCCGAGGATGTAATGATTGATTTTATTAATATAGAGGTACAGCGAATTACATTAACTGCACGAACTGAAAATTTCAATATCTTTATTTGACCTTAAAAAATCAATTATTTTCAATTGTTTGCCTCGTACTTTTTCATTATTAATTTCTCTAGATTCTTCTCCAGAATTCGTGCTCTCTCAGTATTTGATTCTGTGTTGTCCTCTGTGTCTTAAGTATCGTAGAGCAGTCTTGATACCCTTCATTAGTTCTTGAACTGTTGGAATACCGGCCCACTCTCCGTAAGCCCTTTTACTCGTCGAATAACATACGAGTTGCTTTCGGTAGCGGCATGGCGCAAGCGGCTAATGAAACTGATGGCTTTTCCGCGCGGTACGGCAGATATCGCTAGGCTGTGGCAGTCGCGTGCTTCCTGTCACCTACGTAGAAGTCAACGCACTTTGTCCCGGGGAATATCAACATCAAGATTGAAACTGAAACAAGCAATCGTGCGTCCCCGCCGCCTGTTGTAGCCCATGAGGGCAAGGCCATTGTTTCCGCAGTGAAACTGAGTGGCATAAGATCATCAGTAAGGTGCCCATTCCTGGTTCCCTACCTTCACCTCAGGGGAGACTTCTATTCGAGAGTTTGTGCACACCATAGCGGACAGCACTATCAATCTTCTGCGCATGCGTAGATGCAAAAAAGCGATGCGAAACTTGAACTGCGCATGCGCAAAGAATCAATGTACTTTAACGTTCGAGTGTGCACAAACTCTCTAGGGGCAGACAATATTTTCTCAAACTGCCTACTGTTGGAATTTTTGGCACTGAGGCGATATACGACTCTTATTCTTTTCCAGGAGGGAATTAATTTCCAGGACGTATTTCCTACGTTCACTATAGCCGAGGTTCAGGTTCACTATAACCGAATCTTCTTATACTTATTTGTAATGTAAGTGAAACGGGACCAGTGACTTAAGTTCACTATAACCGAGGGTTCACTATATCCGAGTTCATTATAACCGGAGTCGACTGTATTTGTTGATATAACAATAGCAGTAAAAAGTCCTGTAAAAATCAAATAAAGAAACGTTGAATTTTCAATGTGCTAGATCTTTGAATCATGTGTAAACACTTCAGAATAAGATTAGATAAATGTAATAATTTTCCGATATTAAAAACAAGTATATTGTTTCAAGCGAAAAATGAATTCTACATTTGTTCATTCTTGAGAATTTTCAGAATGAATAGTAGCATAGTTACGGCGGCATATATGAGTAAACCGATTTCAAACCTACAATGTAACTGTTTACGCACGAACTTCATTTTTCTGGAAAATTAACTTGCGACATTTGTGCATAACATTATGACATGTTTTCTTAATTCTAAGCAACGTCGACGCTACGAGGGCGACTCCTTTCTAAAGACGTCATATGATGTCTTCGATCATTCGTTTGGCTGACAACAGCTCTAGTAAGTCGAACTGCAATTCTGCGTTGAAATTGGTAAACATAAAATGGGGAAGAATTTGTGATTTCGCGTATTCTCTTGATTTTGGGGTATTATTAAATGCAATTTTATCGGAATGCGCCAGGTATCTTCTCAGCGCTAATTTTATCTCATTCCCAATCATTTCACTTCAGTGTTGAGATTGCTTTATCTTCTGAATAACGCCATTAGAAAGCTGTTTATTTAACTTGTCATGATTCGTAATTAATCACTTCGTCGTTTTCCACGTCTTTCGAATTATTTCTATTTTATCAAAAAGTGCTATTGTATATTTTCCATTTACTTAAAGCGAGAAAAATACTTTTTCCGTGTTTTTAAATTCATAAGTATTTCTTACCGCTCCTCAGCAAAACACTGTCTTCGCAAAACGCCAGAAAAAAATGCCGTGGTTCAGAAAAGTGGGTCATAATGTTGCAGTCGGCCGTCGGGAGACGACTGGCAGCCACAGACTAAGAGGTCCGGGGGGGGGGAGGGTCTCTCGACCTATATATTCGAGAGCAATATCAATTTGGATCGCTCCGGCCCGAGGCGGCACATTCCTCATTCAGTTGCCGCCCGGGCCTGGCGTCGCGGCGCGGCGCTGGCAAGGCCTCCGCAGAACGCGCTCTCGGCCGCGGTGGTGGCGTGCGTTCATGAATCCCATGCTTGTTTTGAGCGTGGGCGAGGGAGGCGGCGCGGCGTACGCTCCCTGACATCACTTGCTAACACCTCTTTTCGTATCCTCCCCCCCTCCCGTCCGCACACTTTAAATTAACCATAACTGGTATATTTTATTTCGTACTAGCGGACCCGGCAGTGCTTCTATTGCAGTGTGTTAAATACAATTCAAGTTCAAAATCAACATATTCAATGAAGATAATAATAATAATAATAATAATAATAATAATAATAATAATAATAATAATAAAATTAATAACATTCAACGGCGAGGCTCAGACCATGAGGCCTAAACTTCCGATTCTTGTTTTTATTTTTCAATTAGTAAATAACCTCACAGTCTAAAAATTATCTTGAGTTATTTCAATAAAATAAAGTACTCGAAGCGGGGCGTGCAGTTTAAAAAGGTGTCCGTTGATTGTACTTCAAGCCAAATTCCCTGGAAACGGCGTAGAACCCACCTGTGTATTCACTTTGAGAAAACATCGCCCCCACATGTCCGATTTTATCCAAAACACTCTTTAAATATTCCCGATACTAATAAGGACAAAGTGTGAAAATTTCTTTGAAATCGGTCGTGTAGTTTTTGCGTCTATGCGCGACAGACATACGCACATTGCCTTTTATTTATATGAAGATAGAAATAGATTTGGTTCCTTGGGACCCTTATTTAAAAATAAACTGGGGCGAAATAGTCAAGGATATGCTTTTTAGTACTTTATTTTATTGAAATAACTCAAGATAATTTTTAGACTGTGAGGTTATTTACTAATTGAAAAATAAAAACAAGAATCGGGAAACGGAAGTTCAGGCATCATGGTCTGAGTCTCGCCACTGAATGTTATTAATTGTATTATTATTATTATTATTATTATTATTATTATTATTATTATTATTATTATTATTATTAGGGTTACAATGTTTTAAATAAAACAAAGAGTTGTATGATTGTGAAGAACGTAATTGTACATTTAACTTCACGCAACGATGTGAAAACTGTTTGAAAGTTGAGATCGTCAAGTGTTTATAAAAAAAATACACGAGAAAAGTGTATTGTTCGATGCGAATTGGTGTAGGGGTGCGAAGTGTATTGTTCGATCGTATGGTTGCATATTTATGTTTGTTTGGAGGTGCCCTTGGATGTGTATTTTTATTGGTGTTATATAGTTGGTTGGATGAATTTAGAGCAGGAAGAAATTTTTTCATAAATACCATAATTTTGAAAATAAATCATGTTCCATCTATGCAATGTTTACAGATTTTTGTGAACATTTGTTGAATATCGGTCTATAACACACTTTTTAAAAGCTTATAATGTTTTCCTGCGGACAAATACATATGCAACCAAGCTGATTACATACAGTAACCTAAGCCAAAATCCTCACTTAATGGAGCCTCTAGGTCTACGGTATTCTTCCCGTTACCTACAAATATATCTCAGCAGCACTAAGTAGAACATAGCCAAATATTTGACAGCTTAGTCAACATACTGAAGTGAACTTTATATGGGAGTCTCGATTCCGTAGAACTCCTTGCGACGAAATGGTGAAGCAAAAAGAAATACGAAGGGTCCGCAGGACCTTGGTACTCCAGTTAAGGGTTAAAGAAAAATGTGACTTCGTTATAATTGTGTAAAATTTAATAGAGATTTTAAATCTATTTTAAAGTTTAATCAATAGATACATTCTTGAATAATTTCAATGTTCAGTTCTACTTTTTTTGAAGTTCATAATCTACTAATCAAAAACTCTTGAGAGAATGTTCATTTTTCATTTCTCCCCTGGTTTCGCTTGTCCTATTTGTAAAACTTGCCGGATTTTTTAAACGCCAAAAACATACTTATTTTAAAATTTATTATTTACTTTTATTTATAAACTTTTACCTTTATTATTTGTAACTGATCAAGCCCAAAGGTCTGAGACTCTCGATAACGATTATTTTATTTACTTATTTCTTGGGTGATCACAATAGCAGTGCATATTTGCCTTCCTTTGCATCAAGTGTCAATCCTTTGATGCAAGTAGGGACTGATGATTGAGAGTTGTGAATGATGTCATAAATAATGAAACAGCTATGTTTAGATGGATGAAATGACAAGCCAACTCCTCGCCGAAGCTATAGTGAAAGAACCCATACCTTCTCGTAACTCGAACGCCCACCCTTCCCCTTATTTAAATGATGTTCCCTGTCCCTGGCTTACCGAGGCCGTCCCCCAATGGAGGCTGTATTAATGTAACGATATCCGAAACCAAACATGTTGTGGAAAATTGAAAGGTAATTATATTTTCATAATGATGTGCAAAGCTTTGAAGCTAGCAAAACCGTTCACAAAATCGAAGTTTATTTTTAATTAAATGTTTGCATTTAACTTGAAGAGTCTCTCAGTATCTCAGTATTTGTTTTACGATTCTGTGGGTGTGTCTTCACTTTTGTAGTGGAATCTGCCTATTAGAAAATCACGAATCTAATTCTAGAATTAAAAAAATAATAAAACAAAAAAAACGAAAAGAGCTTAAAATCTGGGAGTAGGACACCTCGTTGGCGTCAAATTTTCCACATGGCCCCGCCGTGTTTTGTGTCTTGGCTTCTGCTCGCTTGAGATTAGCGGAGGCTGCGGAGGGTGGAGGAAGGCGTGTTTCGTGGCGCCGCCGTGGCGGTTGACGCAACTTGTGGCGCCGACGCCTAGATGCCTCTATCGCCGCCGCCGCCGCCGCCGCCTCCGGCATGACCGATGCTTGGGGGCGGCGGCGCCGCACCCACTCACGCGTGAGTTGCAAAGCCTTGCGCGCCTTGCCATGGGGACGGATTGCACCGTCCATGATAACGACCATGCGAAGCCATGATTAGGGATGGCAACGACCATGGTTTATCGTTGCGTTGGATGGCAATGGCCATGGTTAGTCGTGAGTTGTATGGTAACGGCTATGAGTGGGGATGAAGACAATATTGCGACGACCGTGGGTAATCAGGGTACGAATATCAAAGACCAATCATTGCAAGAAGATGGAACAACGATATCATGTGGCGACGACGTTGGATAGGGTTGGCGAAAGCCATGTTACGGGATTGCAACCACACGGCAATGACCACGAGTACTTATTGCCACGATATTACAACGACCTAGGGTAGGGATGACAATAAAGCAATGACCTTGGATAGTCCTGAGGAGGGACGGATGAGTAGGGACGATTGCGTATGAATTCAACTATTGCGTATGAATTCGACGATAAGCATGGCAACTATTGCGATAACCATAAGTAGTATTTATTGTGGAAGACAACGCCATGGCTATCAACCATAAGTTGTCTTGGGTAGGGATTACAACGATGAGTAGAAATTCCCAGGTCTATTGGCAGAAATTCCAGCGATGTGACAACTGCACTGGTGCATGCAATTCCGTGCATGAGGAAGGCCGCGATGTCTAAGTATCACCAATACCGATAGCAAAGACCATGGGTTATCTAGGTTAAAGACTCAATATTGCAATCGAGTTCCCTTGGGTAAAAATTGCATCTATCATAGGTGACGTGAGTGGGGATGTCAACAATATAGCTACAACTGTAGAAAATCATGTATAAGGATGGCACTGATCATATGACATAAGTCCATGGGTAGTCGTAAACAGGGAAGGCAACGCATCTCGCAACGATATGTCTCTGTTTTCAATACTACTAATATTTTTCTTTAAGTACATTCATGCAGTGAATTTATTTCGATTTATTGGAGTACATCTGACAAAATACAATTGTGTAATCAAAGAATATTTAGTAAAATCCATCGTAGATACAGAAGATTATGATTGGGACTACTTAATGTCAGATCAGTGTTGGTATCATGTGACTCATGCTGGTTTTCTGTGTAAACTCGGCGCTAGTCTTACATCTGATTCTTGGAAGTATGCTCTTCATTTTTATTTATTTCTTTTTCTTTTTCACTTTATGGCGCATGTCCGAAGAAAAACTGAAGTATCAATTTACCAATGTAAGGAATTTGCACAGTATTTTATCCTAGCAACTTTTCAGTTTATTGCAATACGCCTGCTGGAAACAAAATTGCAATCTCGTTGAATGGCTAACGCTGTGGGTTATACCAGTCTTATCACATGGCTACACGCAGAAGCGATTTGCAGAAAGCTATTGAGAATTGTAGCAAATGAAAAATACCCCAAAGGGAAGTAGACTTCTTGTGCTTAACTTTTCTGATTCTTGAAAAATCTATCTCGGTCAAAGTATTATGACTATTTAGCACAAGAAATATTACAGAAATTGTACTTCCCTGCCACCTGGGAAATGCTTTTTTTTTTTTAATTTTTTTTTTTAAATTTTTTTTTAAAGACCAAAGGCTGGATTGAACAATCTCACTCTCAGGTATCCATACTCTTAATGATACCCCACTTAATGCATGCTTGAAATATCAGTAGTTAGGTGGATAAATTAATCATCGTTTTGAAGATCACGTTTACAAATTCTTGTATTTTTAAATGAAATATTGGATGAATGAAAAATCTAAAAGCCATTCGTCATCTTATTCCCGAGCAATTTGTTTGAAAAAAGTATTTAGAAAACGACGATGATACATGCCAGGAGAACCTGATGCGGTCTAGTGTAATTGATGCCATGACTCCGGACCTCGCGGCGGTTGAGAAAAACTGCGTAATGAAATCCCTATTAGTGTTTTTCACTGCTCAAGGGTAGAGACTTTGGGAACATTACACGCCGTCCCAAAGAACTCGGGAGATGTGTCAGTGATTAACTCGAAACTGGTAGAAATATTTATATCATAATGAATGTGGGATGCATTTGTAAACAGTGTTGTTCATTTTGGATCACTCCTACATTTTTCTGTATTCATCTTCAGGTGAAACTGCAACCTCTTGCTTGGAAGTTCGATCATGAAGAACTGATGCATGCAGTAGTGTTTCTTTTGAGACGTAACAAATATTCGAGCTGTATATGGGAGTAATGATAACTGCATCGTACTGGCAAAGCGTTGCCGCCAGCCAATACAAAGTATGACGTAAATGACGTATCTTTGATTCACCGCCTAGACGCCTTTTAATGGCGTGTTTTGCCATTTCTGCAATAATCGGGTCATACTAATATGGGTAAGGTCAGATAATATAGTTGGAAATGGTTGTGTTATAACAGAAATTCATTGGACTCATGACCCTTCCGATCACTTCATTGGCTGAACAAATTACGTGATGTGATGTGGTAGGCATTGATGAATTGGGGTTATGAGTTCATCTCTTGTAAATGGAAATGCACGCATGTGTATCAGCAGATTCACTTTGAAGCGGCGATAAATTGTAATAGGTTACAATTCTTCCTGAGCTGACTCGTCAAGCCGTATATTGCTTTTATGAATACCTCGTGTATTACAAAAAAGTATAAAGCCTAATATCTTTTATCTTGTATGTACTTACACATTTTAGTCAGTTGATGACAATATCGAGAAGTGAGGTTGAGCCCCTTGCGTATTACCTAAGACGTATGTGAATGAAAACATTGAATTTGTGTGCGCGATCACGCGTCTCCGTCCAACGAATGGGTGAAACCTCCGAAGTACTCCAAGGCCGTGGAAGCCTTGAGCGTCCTCCGCGCGTAGATTTCATTTCACACGTGCGCCGCGCTCCCCAACGCCTGCGCGCGCCGCGCCAAGAAAGCACGAGCAAGCGACGGCAGCGGCACGCTGCGGCTCGGAATCGGAAACTAGTCGTTCTCCATCGGCACACGCTTTCTCGCATTTTTGTAACGGCGATGTAATATTATAATTTTGAAATTTCTCTCCTACCAACCCTTAACCTTTCTGTTGAAAAACTCTCGGCGAAACGACACATGGGAGAATTGACAAAAATCATACCTTTACATTTTGAAAATATGTAAAGTTGTAATGAAAATGGCACATCTGCAAGTGAATTCAGCGCTCTGTACAGGTGTACTCAAGAACAGTACAAAATATTTAAGAAAGAAAAAATCAAACTCGAGATCGTCAGTGCATGCCTGGGCGTTACCATTTAAGCTATTAAACATGCTTTCCCACTTTTTTCTCTCATCCACGCCTTTTAAAAGAACGATTATATTCATCGACCCCTTACGTTTTTCTCTACAATATACAGAAAAACGTGTTATCAAAAATAATGACACATAAATGAATTTGAAGATAATTTACACAAAGAACATGAATAAAAATAGTAGGAAAATACTGGAATTGTTTGTTGTTGTTGTTGTTTTTTTGTTTAAAAACTCCTCAGAAGCAAAAGCACAGATTCTAATTATACAAAAGTTTCATTCTCTTTCATGTGAATGATATTCTAAAACTGAAGCGAATTTGTACTTTCTTGTTGGATGAAAACATTACATATTTGAAAACCAATAATTATCAATTTAATTTATATTTTTGTAATTAGTGTCTTATTAATTATACCGATCAGTCGCCCGTGCACATTTGTGTATCGACCCCTAAATGAACCCACGATCATCATTGACCCCTTTAGAATACCATTGACTCCTAGGGAACCATTATATTAAACATTATAGGTGGACGGTGGGACGGACAGACGTTTCTAAAAGGGAGGGAAAAACCCTTTTTCGAAATACGGAACACCCAAAACATGTATTTCCAAAAAAACTTGACAACTTTCACAACTTCCCCTATACTACTTTTACGAAAAAGGCATATTCGAACAAAAATTTCTTCGCACAATAAAACGAGATTGCAGTTAAGATCTTCGGAGACCGGGATGTACTAGAGTCGAGTCCTAGTGGTGGCGGTCGTTGACCCCGACTAAATAACAGGGTTCTGTTGCTCGCGTAACATCGTCCCAAGCCCTTTTGGCGTTGAACGCTAGGAGTAATTCTCCTTGAACGAACTATGTCTCGTCCGTCAGACGTACTAAGGTACGTCACGCCAAGTCAGTCATTGCCTTTTATCCCTGTCGGCCAGGAGCTCAGTGCCATTGGTAATCTAAGTTCCCAGACGACCACTCGTCTGGAAACCCGCGATGACTCGAGTTATATAACTTCCAAGATCGAAGCCGACCATTGCCTACAAGAGAATTTTGGCCGCCCATTGTTCTGATCGGTCGTTGCCCTGCTTCCTCCGACCCATTCCTTTTGGATGCGGGAAACATACTCTAAAAACACGTTACTGTCTGCTTGCTATCCTTTCTTTCCTGTTATCTTTAGTCTATATTTGGTTTTTTCGAACGTGGCATCTGAGGGTAATATCTGCTTGATGGAATATGGCACGACTTTTTGTCTTTCTTGGTCCTGCCGCAAGATGTCGCATGATCACGACGGTATCAAGCAGTGCTGCAGATGAACCTACTCTAGCCGCGACCGAGAAAGACGCGATATTCCATCTTGGAGATACTACTCTCAGATGCCTTGTTAGAACAACCCAAATATAGAAACCTGTTAATTCGAAGTAAGCTCGAAGGGGAAAGAACCCTTAACGAAGTTATTCCCTTGTCTTTTTTATTAGTACTAATACAAGTTAAATTATATACATACGAGCACATTTTCATAAATGTGTGCTCCAGTCAGAAACTTTGCTGAAATGAATGCTAGAAGTGAAGTTTCGCTTCTAGAAGAGGACATAAAATAATCAGTAAAAATTAATAAATAAGTATGTAGAAATATAGGAGGAAGGAAATTAGAGGAAAGGGCAGTCTTGAACATTTACAATGCACTGGAAAAGTGCATTCCAAAATCCGATCAGATTATGACCGTCAGCTCTCTTAAAAAATTCCCATATTTGCGAGGCTCCAAAAATGCCCAGTACTTCATATTTCATATTGTCTTTGCCTAAATTTTGGCCATTGTTGTGAACATAAAGTACAAATTACAAAAAGATAAGCACTTCGTATTTCTCTGCTCGCGTGTGCTTGATGCTGGAGAATGCCGAGGGAAAAGGCTTATACCTTTTCGCCCTCCCCTGGAGGGGAAGATGTTCAAATGAGAAATGGTGGTAAGTACAATCATGCCTCAGTCTCAGAGTTGAATACCTTACGTGTCTTTCGCGGAGGTCCAACCCGCAGCTTTCAGTTGCGAGGTCTCGGACGCTGGTTCAAGTTTCTAAGTTTTCGGAGTAGATCCGTGTGTGTTTGAATACCGTACATTGGGCAGCTTTGATTGATTATTCCGGTCGCGTCAACTGCTAGTCATTAGTCCCATACGTTTTTCCTCTGGATGTGACGGCGATCTTCCCCCGCTGGATGGTGCGATCCGGCGCTGGCCTATCTGTGGGCTAGCGGGGGTTTCCCCAACCAGGTATTTCCCATCAGCGGGGCATTGCCCCAATTGGGACACGCTCTAGGCTCCCAACTGGTCTCCTATCATGAGTAGTAGTGAGGTGCATGTGAGTGTAAGAGAGTATTTCTGGTGAGGATAGGTCAAGGAAGAGGAAGGAACGCACTATCCGTAACCCGTATGTTAGCATACTTCTCCGGCATTCGCCTGTTGTTGATCGGCGAAACCATGGAAAACTACCGACCAGAGCAGCCGGCCGTTAGAATTCTCTTCCAGACAACGACTGAATTCGATTTCTCTATCTAGCGAGTGTCAGAAATCCTGCCACGGTCGGGACTCGAACCTAGGACCTCCCGTTCGGAAGCAGTACAGTGACATCATTTGATTCCCTCAGCCACCTCTCCTCCCGGTACTACTCTGAAAATAATGAATTTTGTCCGGGTTCTGCGTCTTGCCCACGACCGTGCGGTAGCCTCCTCCGTCGGGGCGACCTCCGGAGTCGGCGGATCTCGCGGAGCGTGCCGCGCCACGCCACGCCACGCCACGCCACGCCGCGCCGGCCAGCAAAACATTCATAAAGCGTCCAACGCGGCGCGGATCCGGGAGTGATGTCAAGAGCGCAGCCGCGCCACTCCCCTCTCCGCCCCCCTCCCACACCCGTTCCCCGCCCCGCACACTCGCCTATCCGCCAACCCCGCACATGTCCAGAGCTCGTGACGTCCTAAGCTTTGGTGTAGATAGAGCATGTGCCTGCGGGGACACTGCACGCCTGGAGGTAAAAAAAAGTAATAGAATTAGTGCTAGATAATGGCACAGACTTTCTCGTGCTAGTTAGTTTGTTGTTCGTATGAGTCTTGGCTAGCTCTTCGGTTTTGCCCACCTTCGTTCGGGTAACTATTTATCGACGCCCAACAGACGTTCCTGGGTCGTAAGACTACCTCACGAAATCTCGATTTCGTCAGATCTTTCGTCAGACGCTTGAGGAAGAAGACGGAGTAGTTCACTGTTTAATCTCAATTATTTCAATTGATTGATAATTTCGTGTTTCTGGGCTCGTCAACTCTTGTATTCATTTGTTCCGTAAGTGCAGTTCGTGTATTTTTCACTGGGGTAGGGTGATCTTCCCCCGCTGGATGGTGAGATCCGATGCCGGCCTACACATGGACTTTCTGTTTTTTCTCAACCAGGTATCTCCCACCAGCGGGGTACCTCCTTAGCCGGGACAAGTTCTAAATTCCCAACTTGTCTCCCGACAAGTGTGGTAGTGTAGTGCTTGTAAGTGTAAGCGTATGTAAGTTAGGAGTGAGGAGAGGGCAATGAAGGGAAAGGAACGATCGCGCGCGGTCCGTGACCCGTTTGTAAGGGTTTGCTTCGGAATTCGTCTGGTGTAGATTGGAGAAACTTACCGATCAGAGATTGCGGCCGCCAGAATTCTTCTCCGGACAGCGGCTGAATTTGATGCAGCTATCTATCAATGATTGCAAAAATGGGGAACAAATGACGTAACTCGCTCATGCGTTGTGTGCTCCTTTTTACATGGATTTCATAAAGCATTTTCCTACGAAACGAGAAATGTCAGTTACCATAATCTACAACTGAACGCCTTATTTACTTTACGTTGATTCGTCAGAGGTAAAATAGATAATTCCCCATGAGAGAGCCGAAAGTACAGGCGTTGTTGAGAGATTTGGCGTTGCCCTTGAGGCCTGGACCGTTGTTTAATTGCGTCTCAAAAACTAAGCTGGGGATGTTTTTCCACGCAAGAGTATTTTTTTTCAGGAGGAGGTAACGTCAAGTGGAGACGCGCCCGGCTCCTCTCGCCAATTCCCCTCCCTCGCGCCTTTTCCTATCCGGCACTGCCGCACATGGCCGATGCTCAAGACTGTGCAGAGGCATCTTAAACTTTGCTGTTCATAGAGCATGTGCTGGTGCTGCTGCTCGAAAAAGAAAGAAAAAAAAACATAATGAGGGGAAAAACGGCGGCTGTAGCGCAGCAAGAGATGAACCATTTAAATGCTGAGCTGATCCGTCGGAGGCAAGTCGCTTATGACTTTAGGAAAGATATCGAGACACAGCGGGTGGTGGGGACGGATGTAGTGTGGCAAAGGTGATGGGTTATTTGGTCTTCGTCGAAGGTAGCATTAGGCCAGTTCGGGGTCTTGATGTGCGAGCCAAGGTGCTGTTTGAAAACTCCGTGTTCCGAGGGAGAGATTTGTTGTCTACGTTTGTAAAGCGTTTTTTTTGGGGGGGGGAGTAGTAAAGTCAAGTGCAGTCGCACTCCTCTCCATGACGATTGTCGGCACCCCCGAACACGCTCAGAGCTTGTGACTATGCAGCGCTGCGATGTCGATAGACGTCGGCGGAGACGATGAAAGCCTGCTTGAAGAGAGAGAAAAACTTCAAAGAAGAGAGAAAGGTGTCAGTTGAATGTTACGCCGGTAACATTCAACTGACAACTTTTTCAAGTCTCTGTTTCCGGGTTTATTGAACCAGGAACGATTTTCAAATTACTTATCACTAGAACCTGAAAGTTTGGACAAGCGCCGTCTTACTTTCTCGCTACCGCTTACGCAGTATAGAAAAAATTATGTAATGCTGCGGGAAAAAAACTGCGAATTTTCAGCAGAAAAATTCTGGATAAATCCAGTTGCTAAATTTAGAAAAAAAAATCTTTAACACGAGGTGTAACCAGAATCCATGTTTTGTGGGTACTTGATACCGGAAATCGATTGACGGCAAACCGTCCCTCCGTCCGGTGTATGTGAACAACACTGCCTTCTAAACTACGTGTACGATTTTTTCTAAACTGAATAAACCCCTGTCAATCTGGCCTGAGTCGATGCTCTGCGATTTTGGAAGACATTCATTAATTTTTGAGGGTACTACATTTTTTTCAAAATTTCCTCACAAATGGCTCCAATTTTTTTCTTTAAATTTCTTCTAAGAATAGATTGAAATACACTTTAAAGATGGCATAGGTCTGACTTTTTCTGTTAATTCTTAATTTTCGATAATTGCAAAGGTTTGAATTTGTTCGGTGTCTTGCTACAAATGATTTTTTTCTCCGTTATTATTTCTTCATTAAGGTCATGCATGTTCTTTTGAAAATTTGAGTTTCGTTCGCGCAATATTGTGTGCAATACGTGTAATTTTAAAAACTAACGAAAACAAGTTTTTCTCAAAAAAATGTTACGAATTTTTTCTTTTAACCTTTGATAGCAATAGTGCTAAATGGACTCCATAAGATGACATAAACGCAATTTTGGTCTATTCTTTTCTTTTGTCAAAAATTTTAAAAATGTATTTTTTGACTAGGCTTCTCAGGTCGTTAATATTTACATTAGCGGCGATCTCTTCACATCATTGCATTGATGAGTACATGTGCTTTAAATGACGTGTTATAATGTTACTCGAAAACTCAATATTTTTCTCTAAAAATGAGCTCGAGATTTCGCATTTTCAGGAACGCTCAAATGCTATTTTCTCGAAAACTGCTCCAAATTTTTTCTTCAAACTTTTCGTACGGTTTACGATTTTAAAATGACCTAAAATTTATTTTGCTGTATTCTTTTTTTTTTCTTTCAAAATTACACAAATCTAAGTATTTAATATGCGAATTTCCAGCGATTAGTGTACATTATTGCATTGTAGGGTGGAAGTTCTTCAAATGACTTTCAGTCCAGGTTTTCGAAAACTTACAGGATTTCTGTGCAATAGAGCTTTAAATTTAGTATTTACAGTTACACTTAAATGCAGTTTTCTCAAAAAACAGCTCCACATTTTTCAATGAAAATTGCTATTTATGACGAGGTTTTACTCTTCTAAAATTTTCTATGAAGTTAATATTATGCAAAGTAATATTTCGGTTCTAATATTAGGAAAACGAAATATTAAAAAAAAAATTCAAAAAATGTACTTTGAGCGGCTATAGATAACAGCTGACTGGAGTATGTGATATGTGTCCGAAAAGGTAGCCCAAACCAAAGAAAGGAGAAAAGTAACTAATATGAGAAAGTCCGTGCCATTCTGCACCATTAGTTATTTTTGTTACCATTTTCTGACTTTTGGCAATAGAAATCAGTTAATTGTATTTCTGGAGTTGTTTTAGTAGATTTTTTATTTTGATTTTTTTACCTATTTTGGCTTCTGATGCCTTTTTTACATACTTTACCTTATTTTTGCTGTTTTTCTTCCTTTCTTTTCTTTTCCGTCATTATTTTCCTTTTTCTCCTGTCTTCGATTACGATCAAGCCGTAAAGTCGTAACCAGGCAGTGACAGATTTTGTCCTTTTCTGCAATTCAGGGCCACGTAGTGTTAAGAACCTAAAAGAGAAAGGAAGATAACAATTTGTTTTTGGATTTCTTTCATTGATGTTGTTCATCGACAGGCTTTGTTAGCCACGCGTAATCCCATCCTGTGGCCTCCGATCCCTTTTCACTATTGTGTATTATGTATAAATCATCTCAATACTGGGGATTACACAAATGCAAAGAACGTAGTCATCATTCAAGATGGTCACGTGCAATCAGGATTATAAAGAAAAAATAGTTCTCTTCCATGTAAATGCAGAGTTAGAATAAATATTTCATTCATTTTAATTATCAATATTTTACTATAGTTGATTGAAAACTGTGAATTTTTAATTGCTTATAAGCTTCCCCCCCTCCATTTCATCCGGAATAAATGTCTTCCTGCATGGCTATTTTAGTAAAATTAAATGCCTTTTTGCCTATTTATTTGTTTTAGGTAAAATAAATGCTTGAATTTCCGGGCTCTTCTTATCACGGAGGTGAAAAGGAGTTCATAAAATTGTATAGCTACAACCTCCCATCTACGCAGAGGCGCGATTCGGGGGGGGGGGGCAACTCTCCCCCCTCAATGCTGGGACTTATTTTAAAAACATTTCATTTCGCGAATCTTTAAATCTATATCATAATCGATTTACTTTTTTTATATTTTAAGAAGAAATTTAATAATAATTAAGCGAACAATAATATTATGAAGCCTAGCTAATACGATACATTAATAAATTGAACTTTAATTCCGTATTATAAAACGTGCTTGATAATTTTCAGCGTTACTGTGATTATCCCGTATTAATAAATCATATTTCAATTATATTGCTTTTAAACGTTATTTACTTAGACATTTTACAGCTCCGTGCCTAAAATCACGAGTCATAACACTCGAATTAACATTTATGATTTAATAAATTCTTTCCATTACAAATTTCCTAGCGCTCTTAAATATTTCAAATGGCGAAAAACGAAATCAAATATTTCAAATCACGAAAAGTTTCGTGGGTCTGCGGTGCGATAAAAATCTTGTTTTTTCAGCATTCCCTGTAATCTATGGAAGCGTAGTCAGCAAACTGAAAAATGTAGACCGTTATCCATGTTGTAAAATGATTTTCTTTAACAGACCTTCAAAAAATGAATTAATTTGTCAACGCGGCGAAACGTACGGAATCAAAACAGTCTCCTACTGACTAGCTTTTCTGTGATTCGGCAGTTCTAGCGTGAACGTGTAGTGAGTTAGACCAAAGAATTACCCGTTTACAATTTTTGAAAAAGTGAGAAAGTGAAAATATACGAATGATGTTCAGAAAAATGTTTTATTGTATTATATACTGTGAGCATGTTTTTCTATTGTAATGTAAGATATAATATAACTAATGCATGATCTATTTGTTTGCTGCCACGTGTACACTGAGTAAAAACCGAACATGTTATCTCAACTGAATTTTTTCTGTTATATTCAATGTTATAATAATTTAACTTTTCTATTATTGTAAATGTGAATCTGTTGTTTTAATTATAATGTCGGTTTCATTATTGTAACAAAAACGTTTTGACAACAGAACAATTTGTATTACATATTTATAATAAACACTAAAATAAATGCACAGAGTTGTTGCAGCCATTTTTAATGGTTTTTTTAAACTACAGCTTAGCAATCGAAACTAGAGACGCTACAGAATGGCGCAGAATTTCTCGTACTAGTTAGTTTTTTTTATTTCTTTGGTCTGTGCCAGCTTTACAATCTTGCCCCATCTTCTTGTCAGCCGCAATCTGTCGCCGCCCAAAGTACGCTTTACTTGTTTTACAAATTCTCAATTCATCGGTTTCGTATTGGTAGATCCGAAATATTACTTTAAGAATATTGAAGAAGAGTAAAATCTCGTCCTAAGGTGAAATGTGTACTGAAAGGTTTGGAGCTGTTTTTAAGAAATGTTATTTAAGCGTTACTGTAAATGCGAAATTTGAAACTCTTTTTCACAGAAATCTTGTGAATTTTTAGAAAACTTAATGACATCATTTAAAGCCCATTTACTCTTAAATGCACTAATGTGAACAAATCGCCGCTAATGCAAATATTATCGACGTGAGAGACAAGTCAGAAAAGTTTTTTTGTAATTAAAAACAACAACAAAGTATTATGGCATGTATGTCATATAGTTCTCGTAGAGTACATGTACATCTATCCCTACCAAAAGATTTAAGAAAAAAATTGGCACCGTTTTTGAGAAAATCTTGTTTTTTTATTTCTTAAAATTGCACATATTGCACCCATTGTTGCGCGAAAACTACTTAAAGTTTCATAAAATTTACATGACCTTAAAGAAAGAACTAATTAAGGACAACAAATTTCATTTGAAGGAAAAATCTCTATCATTAGTTTTGCAGTTGTAGGATGTCGCCGAAAGAAATCAACCTTTTGCAATTATCGAAGATCCAGTGTTAACAGTGAAAATTGGACCTACGCCACCTTTATAAGTGTAGTTTACTCTATTCTTACAAGAAATTTAAAGAAAGAAAGTGGAGTCATTTTTGAGAAAATTTCGAAAATATCGCAGGGGCTTCATACCCTCAAAATTTAATGATTTGCAAAATCGCAGAGTTTTGACTCAGGCCAGATCAGAGAGGTTTTCTCCAATTTGGGAAAAATCCTAAGAATGGTTTTGGGGGCTAGCATTGTTCGCATACACCAGACGACTGTTTTGCCGTCAATCGATTTTTCGATACCAAGGACCCACAAAACATGGATTCTGGCTTCTCCATATGTTAGACGATTTTCTTCTAAATTTAGCCACTGTATTTATGCAAGTTTTCGTTATCAGTGCCCGGCAAGAGAAGTGTTTCTGCCGAAAATTCGCCGTTTTTTGGCGCTGCATTACATAACTTTCTCTCTACTGCGTAATCGGTAGCGAGAAAGTAAAATTGTTTTATGATGGTATAAATTATTTTCTTATTATTCATGTTTTTTCAATCAGCTAAAATAGTATTAAGTCGACAAAAAAATTAAAATAAAAAATACACGTTTATGGCTGTAGAGGGGTGTGGGTGGTGGGACGGGGCCAAGAAAACTTTCAAAATTTTATATAAATGTGAGAGTTACAGTGTAACTACTCAAATGTCATTTGGTTTAGGAGAACTTTTTATTATATTATTCGGGGAGACCCTTCCCCCCATAAAAGATCCAAAATCCCGCCAATTCATCTACGGCTGCTTACTTCAGCGCGATGTAGTCAGAATGCTAGAACTATCAATGTCATGATCCTTGAACATACATTATTCAGTTGATTGCCATCATGCCATATTTCCTCGATCGAACCTTCCTACTTCTGGAACGCAAGTGCGTTCTGCTGACCAATTTCCTCTTCCACACAATTGCGTGTCTGAATGGAGCTGTGATGAAGGGCATCGTCGAGCACACTGTGATTATTCAAATGCATTTTTACGAGTCTTCAAGTGGCATATTACGACCCCACGAGAACCATTCATCGCAACGGTTTATTTTCCTTGTCGCTCTTCCTCTCACTTAATTTTATAGCCATAACTGCTTCCGATTCGAAAAACCGTTGAGTCATTGGATCTGAGACAATCTGAACGACTTCTTAAAGCATTGCCATTTTATTCTGCTATGTGTGAGGAAATCATCTGGGTATTGGAAATAGTTGTCATCAGCAGCAGTAGCAGTAGAATCATAAAGCATTCGTGAGGACTCCGC
The DNA here is from genome assembly GCA_011170035.1 of Teleogryllus occipitalis. Classification (NCBI taxonomy): domain Eukaryota; kingdom Metazoa; phylum Arthropoda; class Insecta; order Orthoptera; family Gryllidae; genus Teleogryllus; species Teleogryllus occipitalis. The sequence goes on from BLKR01015020.1 coordinate 34,109, forward strand.
TGTTTGGTAAAGAGGACTTGCTATGCTTATTCTCTTAACGTACGAGTATTTGGGTATTCGAGTAAAACTGAAGTGCAAATAAAATGTTAACAAATAAAAAGCAGTATAGTGTATTTCCGGGTGTGGTGTTAATAGACATATTCCATACTTAATGTTAGAATGGCCAGCTTCGGTAGAGGCTAGCGGAATGGACGCCTTGCTTCCGAGCGGGTCGACTGACTGAAAGTTTGTAGTTTCGATCCCGGCCGTGAATGGGGAATTTTCTTCATATCTTCAACATCAGCGAGTTTGTGAGACTAGCTGGTTCAAGCCCTTAATTCGACTGCTCTAATCGATGGTTTCCGTGTTATATCCTTAACATTTGACGCGCCCGAAAATACTAATCAATCAAACGAATACCGGAGAGTAAAACCGATGAATCAAAAAATAGGCGGTTTTCGGTTGTAACTGGTAGGTTATTTCCAGCCGAATGCCATCGCTCGGCGAAGGGCGGTGGCTCGGTTCGTTCCGGTCGCGTGCACCGGCCGCAAGGAACCGCCCGGCACGCACTGCCGAGGCGACGCTGCGTTGGCGTCGCGGCGACGCCCTTCGCCGTGGCGTGGCACGGCCGAGCGCAGACCCTCCCTCGCAGGGCGGCGTCCTCAGCTGGATCGTCTTTAAGGGGCCCGTTCACGTTCCAGATACGTGACACTTTTTTACACGGGTCGTTTTTATCGTCGGTGTGGTAAACACGGGCGTATGTGTCTACATTCCTGCAAGGAGAACTGGCGCCAACGAAATCCGTCGAATCGGCTGTGGTGGGTCCAGGCATCAACAGATGACACTGCAGTACCTCTGACCGGGAGGATCTAGGGTTCGAGTCCCGTCAGAGGTAGGATTTTCAACATTAGCTGCGAAGCTCAACCGAGTTCAGCCGCTTTCTAGAGGAGAAATCTAGCGGCCAGCTGCTCTGATCGGTAGTTTTCCGTGATTTCTCCTACCAATCCCAGGCGAATGCCGTATCTGTACCCTAATAAACGGGCCATGGACCGCGCGCTTTCTTTCCTCCCTCTTCCTTTCCCACCCTCACCTCTTTCTTATCCTCACGCACACACGCATGTATACTTCTACGCATATCGGGAGTTGACAACTTGTCGCGGTTGGTGTGGTGCCCCGCCTGGAAACCGACATGTAGATCGGCGCCGAATCTAGCCACCCAGCGGAGAACATACACTGCAGTTACGGAACCAATGACTATGGAAGTTGACGCGCCAAGAAACACAAAATAATAATTAATCAATGAAATCCGTTGCTCCTGAATTTCATTAGAATGTGGATTTGTGGAGGACGACGAATTTTTCGAGGCACTGTACGCTTAAAAGTAAGCCGGTTACCGCTTTGTCAAACCTGTTACGATAAAAGTTGTTCCGTGATGCTCGACGCGGTAATCGTGGACGGGTAAAAAAGGTCCTCTTTGGGCGACTTTGTGTTCAAATAAACACGAAATGCAAACCCTTACGGATGAAACCTGAATATGTATGACTTTCAGTTACAGAAGTGGGAGTGGCACTTCAATAGCATTGATCTATGGCGGGAGATTTTTTATTGTCAATTTCTACTCAAACGAGAAAAAATAAGTTTCATCAGATGGTTGTGTAGTGTTGCTTCAATGCCTGTTTGATTTTGTGATGCTAAAACACGGGTAAGAAAATTTCATTACTGATGTCGACCGTTCCCTGTGTTCTTGAATGTTCAGGCGCGGTTAGATCTGATTCATAAACGTCGAAGTGAGAAACCCAATCGTCGAATCTTGGAGGACAAGAACTTGCTTGGATGGCACTTCTTCCTGACCTGAACATCGTCTCTCTAGGTGGTGTTTGTCAAATGGGGCCTCGCATCGAAGTAGGAGAGATCTTCCTAGGTTCTTATGATTTCATCAATTGATTTAATATAAGATCATGGTCTCAATAGATGATATTCCTATAAAATATTTACATAGTCGAAAGAGAGATGGATGTGTGGATAAAAATTAAGAGTGGAGTTTTGAATTTCATGAATATTCTCAATTTTTTGGATGAAATTGGACTATTAAGTATTCATATGCCTACGGCCAAAGAAGGTAATTTCTCGTTGAAGAATACTCAATGGTTCCCTTGGTAGTTACTATAAAACACTACGGCTGAAACAGTGCTGAAGTTGGCATGAGGCTCCACTTTCACAGTTTTTTTTTCTTTTGAGAGCGTAGTGAAGTTAGCATGAGGATAATCGTTGTCACCCATTAAACAAAGTGAAGAAAGGCAATTGTCCCAGATGAGTCAGCCCATTAGACAAGATAACTTGATATAAACGCATCTAAAAAGATTTTCCGCTTACTGCTCAAGAGACGTGGGCTGTCTGGAGTCTATAATATCTGAGGCACCTCTTCCAGTTTTTGTTATATTTTTCATTTTGAGGGTTTGTGTGAAATACTAACATTGATACACTCTCAAAATTACATTCTGTCGCTCTGCATAGTTTGGATGACTTTTCTGTGCGTTTCAATTTCCTATGGTTATACAGTGGTGTAACGAATAATGGAAGAGTTCCTCCATTTCAGTGTGTATAATTGAGAAACATCGTGCCGTATTCTATGAATGTAAACTCGTGGTCGGGATAGTTGAAAAATTAACCACGTGTGATATTTACGTAATCAAATAAGAAATGGTAATGTAATGTGAAATAATTAGAGGATGTTAACTTTTCCCTGTATAATTTCTGAATGTATGCTTTACAACTTTCTGTTGACTGCATTCAAGGTTGTCGTAGGTATTGTACCTCTTTTCTATTTATCTTCCTAACTGTTCTTAAATTTGAATGGTGACTCAAGTGAGGAAAATGCATTTTTAGGATGATAATGAGGTTTAGTATTTTAATTGCATGGGAAATAAATCGTAGCCTCAAAAGAAAATTTGTCAGTGGTTTACATCTTGTGTTTCGTAGAACAAATTTTACTTTCTTCGCAGTTTTGCATTAGCAATCTCACAATAGCAGCGACAAAATCAAATATCTTATATTCAATCACTCCTCTATGCGTCCACAGCTCTTATCGACGACGTTTAAATTTAAACTTGAAATAATTCGTTCGTGTCAGGGTCGGATTAACTTTTAAAGATATCACGCACAGTGGCTACAGCATACGAGGACGAGGAGCCTATGAAAAATCTCTGGGAGGGAAGATCTTCCTAAGCAAGATAAGAATTTTTGTTCGTAAATAACCATATATTTTCTCAGAAAATATTATTAAAATTTATTAGCATACACAGTGTTACTTTTCGGCACTAGCTTTTCAGCTAGGTCAAATTCAGGCGCTGTCTGGAGGAGAATTCTAGCGGCCGGCTGCTATGATCTCTAGTTTTCCGTGGTTTCTCCAATTAACACCAGACGAATGCCGGAGCAGTACCCTAACAAATGGGCCACGGACCGCGCGCGATCTTTCCTTCCTCTTCCTTGTCCTATCCTCTCCCCTTACACACACACACACACACACACACACACACTTACACTAACATGCACTAACATGCACTACACTACCACATATCCCGGGAGACCGGTCGGGAGGTTAGAGCGTGTCCTGGCTGGGGCGGTGCCTCGCTGCTGGGAGAGTCCTGGTTAGGGGGAAACTCCGCTAGCCGATGGTAGGTTGGCGCTGGATCTCGCCAACCAGCGGGGGAAGATCACCGCCATCTCTCGAGGAAAAAGCATGCACTACACTTACGGGACCAGTGACCTAATCTGTTGACGTGCCCGGAATCATTAACGAACCAACCCAGTGTTACAATTCATTGCATTATTGCAGAAGTTATTATATCTGGCCATTGTCTAATTTGTTATTCAAGTGAAAGTCCGCGAAAAAAATAAAATAAAGAAACGTCAAAAGAACAAGATAATTAATAAATACTAGCTAAAAGTGCTACGGAACAAAAACACACAAAAAGGTTTTCCATAAAGTGGTGAAAGGAGCGTAACGAAATTTGCGTGGTTAGACGGAAGAGCGGGCCTGATGGCCCGAGTCTCGCCACGTAAAATAAGGCATTAACTAACTAACTAACTAAAGTAGCACACACACTGCTTAAGAAAACAAATAAAATATTTTCATATAACACTGCAAAACAATAGATATTTTAACGAAGGCATTCTTAACGAATCCGGAATAACATAGTTTAGAATACACACTATACAATAGTTATTTACATATCAATCATATCAAGAAGCTACTGTTCCATTACGCAGTACGTGAATAGCAAATATTTAATGACGGGCGGTCTCTTCCTTGGGCCCTTGATGCCGCAGCTGTGTCAAGTAGTGACGTATTGAGTATGCGCAGTAGGGGGAAAAACATAATCAGGTGTTTGTATTTTTTAGTCAACCTTGAAACGGTTTGGTTTTTTTAAATTTTTTTCCGATGTTCTAAATATCTAACGAAACTATAGATCCCTTAAAAGGCTAGATGCTGCATAGTTTTTCTGAGGGCATTGGATTTTAGTAATATAGAAAATTGGAGAGAATTGTTTCTTGTGTATTAATGCAATTGTTTATGTTGTAATGGATATGCGTAAAATTGTCTTGGAATCTACGAAAAATTGTTTCTTAAGATTTCGAAGAGTATAGTTTGACCCTGGAGGAAACCATTGCAGTCATCTCAGTGCATTTTTATTTTTCCGTAATAAGATGATATTGCATGTGTTATCGTAGAATTACAATCTTTCTGATGGTAAAGTGCTTGTATTATGTGTTATTGTTATTGCTACTAGTATCAGTAAAGGAAAGAGAGTTCGTTAAAATCATAGCGCGGTGGAGATCACGAAGATCTGCCATTAGTTTTTTGGTTTTGCAATGCAGATTTACGAGCTCTGCTTGCGTACAGTATATTACGAGTATTTCAGCAATGTACCTAATTATTGGTTTTGTCCAGGTGTTGATACCCGATTGAGATTTCACTGTCGGGCTTGGTTCTGAGAAGTTTACGCACAGATCGTGTTATGCCGAATAGGAGTTTTAACATCATTATTATCATTATTATTATTATTATTATTATTATTATTATTATTATTATTATTATTATTATTATTATTATTATTATTGCGTACGTGTAGTTCGGTGCTCTGGTTTAACAGGTTCGTAATCCATAGCGTCAAATCCATAGTGTCAAAGCTTCGGCCTGAGCCAGGTGGCCGGGTAACACTGTGCTCGTAGGGACGCCTGGCGTTGATGGCGACGGCCGCAGCCACGCTGGCTCCCCGATGCGGCAGCGACGTGTACGGCGATCCCGCCGTAGCGGCCTGCCGCGCGAATTAGCCGGTGATCGCTCAATTCAGCGCAACCTAGAACCACTTTCCGGCGTTCGGCCGCGCCGCGCGTGTCAAGGCCGTATCTTCTCTGGGCGGCCAATGGCATGCCCCCGTGGACAGGGATTGTGATATATCGGTGTTCTTCAAATGCCGTTTTTATTTTCTCGCATACTACTGACGTAGTATGTAGGGAAAGTATTGTAATATTGCAGAAAAATGGCGAATTTTCGACAAATCTCTTATATGGATCCGTGATACTTTTATGAATCCGTGATACCGAAAAAGTGAAAAAGTCTCGTCCCTTTATGTACTAAATAACTTCCTCTGAACAGGTCACAATCCATATTTTGTGACTCCTTGATCATGTACAGTTGGTTTACAGCAAACGTCCTTCTATCTGTCTGCCTGTGAACAACGCTAGCGCCTAAGCCGCAGGCAGATTTTTTATCCAAATTGATAATCCCTGATTGAAGTGGATAATGTCGCGGCTCCTTGAATTTGAAGCGGATATTACATGGATGAGTTGTAGGTTGAATCTTCAAGGACATTTTCAAAATTTTACCGAAAATTGCTTCCAATTTTTTCTCAGAGAAATGGAGGTCTACAAAAATGCCACAGGTCCGATTCTTGAAATTCTTTAATTTTTGAAAATTACCGAAGTTAAAAACTTGTTGGTTTTTGATTGATTTTTTTCATGTTTCCGGGCGCGTCAACTGCTCTAGTCATTAGTCCCGTTAGTGTAGTGCATGTTCTTTCTCGGGAGATGGCAGTGATCTTCCCCCGCTGGATAGCGAGATCCGGCGCCGACCTACCGTCGGCTAGTGGGGTTTTCCCCTAACCAGGATTCTCCCACCAGCGGGGCACCGCCCCAGCCAGGACAAGCTCTAAGCTCCCGACCGGTCTCCCGGGATATGTGGTAGTGTAGGGTATGTTAGTGTGTGTGTGTAAGGGGAGAGGATAGGACAAGCAATGGGAAGGACAGATCGCGCGCGGTCCGTGGCCCGTTTGATAGGGTACTGCTCCGGCATTCGCCTGGTGTTGATCGGAGAAACCACAGAAAACTACCGATCAGAGCAGCCGGTCGCTAGAATTCTCGTCCAGACAGCGACTGAACTCGACTTAGCTGAAAAGCTAGTGTCGAAAATCCTGCCGCCGTCAGGACTCGAACCTCGGGCCTCCCGGTCAGAGAAAAACTAGTTGGTGTCTGCCCACAGCCACAAAATTGAATTTTTTTTCTTACGTGAAATTTGTTCTTCACAATCAAATCTTTAAACGAGGTCACAAACATTTCAGAATGTCAATAGTTTCCGAGTACTTTTGCCTGAAATAAAGTACCTGAATTTGAAAAACAAGGTTTTCTAAAAGACGGCTACAAATTTTGCCTTTATTTTTTTTTTCTACGGTAAGTACAAAGGACGCCTAAAATAATCCGGCACGTGTCACTTTCGTTGAATTCTGAATTTTCGAAAATTGCAAAAGTTACAAATAATGAAAAAGTATGTGCTGTTGTAGTTCCTCGTTTTCTCTTTTAGTTTAGCGATCTATTAATACTCAAAATACGGTATATTCCAATATATTACTCTATAGGAGATATTTATCTGTTTTAAATTTAATCTGTTATGAATTCGGACATTTATTAATAATTCAAAACATTGAAGTAAATTCCAAGCCATGACCATTATGATCTAATTTGAGAAATTAAAATATTTTGGCGCCCATTGACTCTTCGGATCCACGGAATTTCAGCCTGGAGACTTCGATTATTAAAACTCATATTGTGGAAAGGAGTGGTTTTGTGTCCGCCCATCTGATTCCTTGCTTAAAACTGAGGCCTTCCTACGCCTTCGAATTTGATACTGCTTTGCTCTATTAGCTGTTATATCGTTGGCGATTAGGCTTCTTGTAGGTACACTAATATGAAACTTATTTACATAGAAGTGTCGGGATTCAATTATCTATTGTATTCCATTACTATTTGTTAACATTTTTAATTATCTTTGAAATTAGGAAATACTGTGAATTTTTGATAACTTGGTAAAGGTCTGACTACATTTTGTGTATATTAAAGTAAGGACAACTAATTTTTACTTTTAATTTTTTTTCTGTTTCGTCGCATGGAGCGTTCTAGAAGAAAAACCTCTGTATCGAAACACCTCTATATTTTATTCGGTACGTACTCTCTACCGGGTTGCCTGTGCAGTCGGTCAATATGGATGTATCAGTGTTTTTGAAAAGCGTTGCCCTCTGCATACATACGGACTCCCCAAACTCCATTACATAACTCGATGAAATGCGTGTGGTTATCGACGTTTATGGTCAATGAAAGTACTGGATGTAGGCATTTTAGTGGAGGAATTCCTATGTAGTTATTTTTTATTTATCTCTGTAATAAGCCTCTGGAATCTCTGTAATAAGCCTAAGGATGGCTCATTGACAGCGTTCTAGCTTCCCGTGCTGTGGTCCCGGTTTCGATTCCCAGTCGAGGCAAAAATAGAGTTGTAGCTTTCCTTCAAAATCGTCTCAGTTTCTGTAGCTGTGAGACGAAGAAAAGCTCAAGCAAGCAGATCTTGCTAGTTACAGTGAAGAGAATACGTGATGTTCGCCTCGTGTCGCTCTTACCCCCAATAGGGGAATTTAACTAGGCCCGTGCATGGGGGACACCGGTAGCGGGCCGGCGAAGTCGGACTACCGGCACAATAACGCCAAATACATACAATCTCTGTAATATCTTCGTTTCCTTGTCATCACTGGTCTTCGTAATATCAGTTTGGCGAAATTTCGCATTTCCGGCACTAGTTGAAGAGCAACAAAATTTCTTTTGGGGAACAAAATAAGCGAAAAATTCCCATGTATGTAAATTCCCATTTATTTATCTCTGCGAGTTATTCGTTTTCTTGTATTTGTTGGGCTAACTTGATGTTAAGTTAACAGAATCTGTGTAGTGAGATCAAATGAAGAGCAACAAATTTTATTTTTTACGCAACAAATTAGCAACAAACTTGAGGTGCTCACAATGGCACACACTTTCTCGTTGTAAAGTTTTCTCATTTCCTTCGTGTGGACTGGTACTGCACAGTATCGCCTTTCCTTCTTGCCTGCTGCCATCTATCGCCGCCCAAAGTACATATTTTTGAAATTTTCCCAACTTTTCGGTTTCCAAACAGTAAAACCGAAATATTCTTTTAAGAATATTAAATAAGGCTAAAACGTTGTCCTAAATGGTAATTTTCATTGATAAATTTGGATCCTTCTTTAAGTAATTGGCGTTAAGCGTTACTGTAAATGCGAAACTTGAAGCTCTTTTCCACAGGAATCTATTGAATTTTCGAAAAACTTCATTTAAATTAATTTGAAGAACATCAAGTCAGTAATAAAATAATGTATATAAATCCATTGAAATGTGCATATTGACGGCGTGAGAGATATTGAAAAAATAAATTATATGGCCGTCCGGATAAAATATTGGGAAATTCCATGAATCTCATGATTTAAGAAACGTTGTAAGAAAACGATGATGTTAAAATATTATGATTATGAAAACAATATTACGAAAATTTCGTCAAAAATACTTTTTGTAATAAACGTCTGGCTTTCAATGACGTGAATATTTTTTTCAATGTCCACGATGATTGATAAAATTGCAACCGATCTCGAGTGACTCAATAGTTCCTCGAAGATTCGGGATTGTTTTGAAAAATCGCTGGCTCATCGAGGAAAAACAAAAAAAGCTTGTCGAAAGTATAGCAGCTTTCAGAAAAATAAACGAACTTGTTGATTTGCACGTGCGGAAATTGTGTGTGTTCACACGTGTTAGCATAATCCTGGTACAATCATGACTAATTTGTTATGCAGTCGCAATATGGATACCAAATAGTGGCGAGGCGTGCCTTTTCTGCGATGTTGCCGTCAGATCGCAAGATTTCCCGAATGACTCGACTTAACTTTTCCGTGTCTACAGGTAAGGAGGATTGCGGTTCTTTGTCGCAGGGTATTTTCCCCTAACCCTAAAACGTTCTAACTTGGCAATTTTTACTTTCTCGCTTTACGAATACTTAGTAAGAAGAGAAAGTGATGTAATCGTGAGTCAGAAAACGGCGATTTTTTTCCCCTTCACATACTATACGACGTAGAGAGGAAAAGCATTTCAATCACCTGAAGAATTGGATCTCGAATTTACGGTCGAAAAGTCCGTGTTTTTGGTTCTTTTGAGGTGTAACTGCGCACACACATCAGGATTAAGATTTATATGGAGCATTAAAAAAGAAACGAGCCGGAGGCCTAGGAACAAAAACTAGCACCTGTATGCTAGAAGTATTAGCCCTGGCTGTTGAGGCACTTATCCCACTGCTACACAAGGCGATGAATGGCTGTCGCATAAATTTCTTGGGGCTGTGTTGTGAACGAGTTACGCACGTACTGCTTGGCGTCGCCGTCCGAGGTGAATCGTTTGCCACTCAGAGCTTTCTATAGGGGACCAAAATGGCGTCATTGCAGGGAGAGAGGTCTGGACTGTATGGAGGATGACAGAGAACCTCCCACTTAAATTTCTGCAAGAAACAACCAGGCAAGTTCACCCGTGGGTTCATGCTCCTCCACTGCAAGGTCGAAGAATACGGTCTTAATTCTTATAAATATCTCCTACATTAGAGTTGAACGATATCCAGTACATCAGACGTTTTCGTTAGGTATACTCGCATAATTTATTTCGTTTTGCTATCATTTGGAGATCATAACTTTCTTGGTAAAAAGTCGATTATTAAATTGTGAATTAATGATAGTTAGAATTAAATAATATATTTTTATAAAAGCCACTGCTTCAAAAATATTGTTTAAGAGTCACGATGGGCCTATTCTAAAAAATCAAAAAGTGAAAACATGTCGATACATAGCAGTGCAAAGAAGAACACAGTGGATTATCGCCCTTATAGCTACAAATACGGGACATTTCCCATTTAAATAAATGAGCAAATAATTTCACAGCATGGATCATTGCATTAGAAGCCCAGACATTCAATCTACGCGCCGCGCCGTTCCGTACTGCTCCCCTTCCCACAAAGCTGCCTACCCCCTATTACTTGTTGCCTTACAATGCCCCTCAAATGTTGCCTTACATTCCAGTATGGCATGGATTTACAATGTGAAATGATACAAGACAATTAATAAATACAGTAAAATCTAAGACAGAATCGATCGGGATACAAAAAAATTCCGTTGTCCATTTCATGACACTTATGATATTGATATTTCTGCCTGAAAGTAATAGGTCTAAATTACATGACTTCATTATATTTATCAAAACACAATTACATACAAAGTTTTAATGGAAGAAATCGCCAATAAATGAATATTAAACACTCTTCATTGACAGCATCTGAGTTGAAAAATACTGACTCTCAACGCACAATGCATCACAACCCATGACTTTCTGGCACACTAGCATGGCCTTGAGCACTGTGTATCTGATCGAGGGGTTATGATTTTCAACCCGTGGCAGGGAGACGCGTGAATAGAAGCCATGCCAGGACACCTTCCCATGCTCAGAGAATCGGGTGAGAGGAATTCCCATACGGCCTATGCCTTGAGACACAAGCGACCCTAAGGTCGAATTCTATGCTGACAACTAAAGCCTGTTCTTCAATGTCTGGCTGTCATGTCTAAATTACGTGCCACAGGAATAGAGAATTTAAAACTTGCTCTTGCATCGCTCTCGCGGGCAGAGCTCCGGCTCTTGAGTGCAGAATGCCCGCGGGAGCAGGCGTTGTGCAGGCCTGCTCTAACACGCGGTGGAGCCAGAACTCCGTATTTTGTGGGTCCTTAATGCCGAAAAAACAATTGACGACAAAACGTCCATCTGTCTGTCCGTCCGTTTGTGAACACTACTAACGCCTAAACCATACGTAGAATTTTTTCCAAATAGAAGAAACCCCTGTCCATCTGGCTCAAGTTGAGGTTTTGAAATGTTGAACAACATTCTTTAAAATTTCAGGGCACTTTATATGAAGCCCCTGCGACATTTTCAAACTTTTCTCAAAAACGGCTCCAAATTTTTTCTTTTAAATTTCCTCTAAGAGTAAAGTAAAATACACTTTTAAAGGTGGCATAAATCAGATTTTCACGGTTACTCTGAATTTTCGAAAATTGAAAAGGTTTGAATTTTTCCGGCGTTTTCCTAAGACTACAAAATTAAAGATAGAAATTTTTCTTCAAATAAAATTTGTTGTTCATAATTAGACCTTTCATTAAGGTCATGTACATTTTTTAAAACTTTTAGTTGTTTTCGCACAATATTACTTAGCTAATAGATCTTTAGAATCTTCAGAAAATGTCTCATCAACTTCGGTGCGGACCACCCACCGTTTGCTTAACACCGGCCTCACCGTCCGACTCAACCACAGGCATATAGCAGCTAAGCACAACTTTAGATGAAGATTCGAACCGACCCAAGTCAGGTGTGCACCCTGGCCAGGAATAGATAGATTTATTACTAATTCTGCAAATAAGTTCCAGAACTTGGTGGCAGAATACACTAACTAAACATTACAAAACTTAACAACTATACAAAATTTTACAAATTTTACACACTTTACAAATTAACATAAACATTTCACCGTGCAAGCTTCCATAGCACTCCACTTCACTTCACTTCACTTCACTTCACTTCACTTCACTCACTTCATTTCACTTCACGTCGCCTCGTCTCACCTCACCATACTGCCAATCACATTTTAATGTGATTCTGACACACTCTTTTCCCTCAACTTCACATCACTGCACTACACGCCACTGCACATAATAATAATAATAATAATAATAATAATAATAATAGTAATAATAATAATGTTATAATAATAATAGTTATAATATAACATACTTTACATAGGAGGTAATAAGACACATATAAACATCTAGGAATTTAATTTATTTTTAAATTTGCTGACATCATGAGGGAAGGGATCAAAGATTGTCACAGGCAAGTCGTTCCAGTCTCTAATAGTTCGATTCGCGAATGAATATTTCCCAACGTCCGTTTTCTGAATTCTTGTCTGAATTTTGTGCATGTGATCCGCTCTGCCGAAATATGTAGGTTTCCCTAATCGACTTTGAATTTCTTTCCACGGTCGAAAGCCTGTGTACGCTTTATACATAGCATAGAGACGCGATTTCATTCTCCTTGTTTCGAGTGACTCCCATACTTTATTCCTAGTACCCCTGAAAGCAAATTTTGAAGCTCTACGCTAGTAGAGAATGTACAATGGCTTATTGATCACAGCTAAATCAACATCGGGCATTCAGGAATGAATAAACTATCTTATATGTTTCATTTAGGATGCCTATTGAAGAAATAAAATTTGCAAATTAGTGCAAAAAGCTGCAAATACGAGTTGACCAGAAATGTTGTTACGTATAAGTAACAAGGGGCACTAGAGCACAACCTTCTGGACGTTATGGAAGAAGAGAAACAGTGCTGTGCAGTAACGAGGCATTCCTCAGCAAAATGACATGGGAAATATTTATTCGTCGATTTGAGGAAAAGAGTGTGTTTTGGGTTTTTTCCCCACCTTAAATTACTCATCTTGTATAGAACTCAGTGCGAGGAAGCAAGGGTGACACACGCTGCAAGGCCATTCTGTTCCGTTGCGTTGACCCTGTGGTGCGGAAGAGGCAAAGATGCCACGACGGATTTGATTGAGGCGAGCGCGATATGAAATACCACGAGAGTTGAGCAAAACGTGGAGTTCTTATCCCTTAACCAAGGAGTGGAATAGTGGATAGTGGTATATGCTCTGAAACGATAGATGTACCCCAATGACAATCCTCGTGACATCGCAGAATGGGATCGCAGCGTCACCTCGGTTTCTTCGCGATGGCCGAGGAATATTAGTGATGGCGGGCTACGTAAAAACTGTGCATTTCTCATAAATATTGTTATGCCGCGTAGTACAATATGAATATTTATGAACTCGTCGCTTCACGCACGTGCTCGTGGGAGAAAGAAAGATCTAGAGGGTTCCATTAAAAACATCGAAATTTTGTCTTTGCAATAAAAAGGTCTGTAGGACAACACGTGCAGAATCTTGTGTGCCCGCGCATACAGTCATTTTAGTGAAAATCTTATCTTGTATTTGTGCTATTGAAAGAATAAACTGTGCGTGTATTTTTGTTACTATTTTCGTTCATTCCTATTTTTCTAATGACCTTAAAATTTTACGAAGAGCTTCTAAAACTCAATGGCTTCTTTATATATTATGCATTTTTGAACATTTTCTACTGGTTAAATGTCCTTGCATAAAAAATTGGAAGCAAGATGTAAAAATTATTAAAGAAACGTATGTGCGTCAGTGAAGCCAGGAAGTTGAAAGTTATCAATGGATATGCGTGAAACGGAAAACTGGGCAGCATTGTGCATATTGACACTATCAAAGGATTGTTGGTACGGAAAAACCGCAACTATCAAACCACAGACTCTTGACTGCTGACGTAACGTGAGATACAACGTCGACGTTGTGCGTAAAGTGATTTCTTAATTATTCGTAACTACGGAAAGGAAACAGTGCTGTTACAAAATGTGTTTGATTCTGTTTGTGTTCTGTCAGATTTTCTTAATGACGTAAAGTGTTGCTCATTAATGATTTGATGTATCATGTATAAATGCAAACATGTTTCCTTTTATCTCGTGGAAGTTGATTGACACGTTGCGTTACCAACTGTAAGATTATTTAAATTAGCCTGCACTCTCCAAGCCCTCTGACAATTGTGTAATGTTTTAACATAATCTCAGTTGTATTTGTTAATAATTGTACTTTTATGAATAGTAAGAATCCAAGGGATATCAACCACAATTTTTTATTTAGTTGTTTAGTATTAGTTATTAAGTTATTTAATCTTTTCAATAATTATCCAGAAATTACATGTTTCAGGTATCATCCCATCTTCATTGAGTTTAAAACTCTACAGTACTACGCACGATGACGCCGTTTTAATTTCCACTTGTTTAATCCATGATACTTGGGGCTACTGTAGATGGGAATTAATATTCCCGAAATATGCCATGTATGGATGATAATCGAACATATTAAATTATTAAAAACTTTGTGGTTATATCGCTTGGATCCTTCCTATTCATTATGGAATCCAACAATTTCTCCTCTGCCACCACAGAATGGTACATTTTAGTAATTAACGAAGTAGTGGAAAGAGAAGAGTATTAGTGATATGTTCAAGAAAACGAGCGACGATAGGGGCAAGTTTTTTTAATTTACCACGAGTGCAATTCTACCCCTTTTTCCACGTTTTACCTTCAATATTGTTTCGTTTACATGTAAGAATAATGTTAATGTTGAGAAATACCAGCAGGTCTTTACCATTCGAGGCATACGTTCGATGACGTCATATTCGATGTAAATATAGCGAACGTTCTGAACTCGCGGGCCTTGCCTTTTGTACTTATGATCACCATAGAGTCTTAAAGGATAAGAAAACGATATCGTTATGGAAAATATTAATTAAATATTCGTCGACGGGGAGAACACAATGTCAACATTACTTCGGAGCAAAAGTTAAGACATATGTGGGAGAGAATATCATATTTATAAATCGTGGAAAAAGGAAAAAGAGAGTCACGTCTGATTCAGAAGAGGTTTCGCTTCCATACTTTCCAGAAAGGGTACCAACAACTCACATTTATATGTTTCACGTTTGTAATATAAGTAATATAAGTTAATATCCTATCAGTAAGTTAATATCCTTTACAGTGAATATGGTTTACATTTATTTATTCAATTTATTCATGTTAAATATGTTATGATGCCCATTAGTGAACTATTGTCAGACCAACGTGCTTGTGGCCGTATTTGCCAACGCTGAAGACGTTGCATGTAAAAGACAATACTGATATTTCACATTACAACAGCCAAGCATGGGTGGACTATCATTCTACAATTTCAATAATAGTACTTTAAAGATTAATGTATCTAAGTAGTAATAATGAAGTATTCATAAATGTTTCAGATTGACGTTCTACGAAAACTGTGATATGTATTTTTTTGTTTGTGCCTATCGTGACGTTTGTATACCCTTTCTTAAGTTCCGATTGATAATTGTGGAGTTTTAATTGCACGCGTGCAATTTTGCTAGTAAAATTTTTAAAAAACGTTCAATGGAATTGGGACACAGATATTTATTAGTTTCCTCCACTTGTTTTAGCTTGCGCACGTCTCTGCCTATCATCGTACATAAAAACACTTTTTTTCAGTCGTCACAATGAGAAAATGGCCATGTGCCAATTTTTTTTTTCTTTTCGGTATTTCTTGAAGTTTCTCGCCATTGCTTCAAAGTAAAAAATGTGTGATGATGTTACTTTTTGTTCCGTTTTGTTTATACAGCTGTATTCAAATTCGCGATTATGTGTGTTCCAGTTGCTGGATATGCTGAAGTTCTACTCCAGATTTGAAATTAGCGACGAGACCGGAGATCCGCTCACAGATCATGACATGACGCAACTTCACTACTCGAAGATTACGTCGCTGCAGGTGAGCATGTGCGCTAGTGCGTAAGTCTCTTTTAATTGATTGTTTGGTTCATTGATTAATTATTTCGTGTTTACGGGCGCGACAACTGTTATGGTCATTAGTCCCGTAAGTGAATTGCATGTTGTGTTGCGGGTGATCTACCCTCACTGGAGTGACATCTGGCACCAGCCTACAGACAGGCATGCGGGGTTTCCCACTTCCAGCTATCTCCCACCTGCTAGGAACCGCCTCAGCCGAGAAAAGCTCAAATCTCTCGACATGTATGGTACTGAAGTGCATGTAAGTGTAAATGTAAGGGTGAGGATAGGATAAGGAAGAGGAAGGAAACATCGCGTGCGGTCCGTGGCCTGTTTGTTAGGGTCCTGCTCCGGCATTCGCCTGGTTTGGATCCGAGAAACTACGGAAAACTACCGGTCAAAGCAGCCGTTCGCTAGAATTCTCCTCCAAACAGCGAATGAATTCGACTTAGCTATCTAGGTAGTATCGAAAATCCGGTCACCGTCGAAGCTCTAACCCTAGATCTTCCCGGTCAGAGGTACTGCAGTGAAATCTTGCTTAAATCTCGACGCGTTGTAACTTTTTTATTTCTATTTACTGCCGTACTGTATCAAGTCGATTTTCATTTTAATTTCATGATTATGATGATTGATGTCATAAAACATCAATGCTGTTATGTACCAAACTTAACTGTGAATTCTGTAGTGCCTAAAAAACTGATTTGTAGTATGAGACCTAAAAAGATCAAATTGCCTGTTAGAAACTTAAGGGCCTTTATTGGGAAACTGATAACATGAACCTGATATTTATGTGAATGGTGGAATTGCTGTTCAGATTCAGAGAAGAGCTGCTTTAGAACCCTACTTAAATTGCCGACTTCCCCTTAGCACCTCCAGTGAGGAAGATATCTGGCATTTCGTATTTCGCAGGCAAATGTATTGTGATACCAGAGTATCAAGCTGAGCAGTTAGAGGAGGCGGCGCGAAATAGCGGGCCGAGCGGAAGGAGTGGGTGAAGCGAAAGAACGGAAGGAGCGGGTGAAGCGGAAGAACGGAAGGAGCGGGCGGAGCTTGATAGAGCAGAAGGGACTGAATAGGCGGGACGGGGGTGTAGGCATGACGGCAATGATAGGGCGGATAGAACGTGCTTTAGGGTGACAATTCCAAGTGAAATTAAAACCAAATGTTTAACTATACATATAAAATGTCCCAATCAGGGTGGTGTATCTAAAAAAATTTATCGGTTTTTCAATCCAATTTTTCTTACCGCTCGTCCGCACTGGCCAATAAAAGGAAGTTCGTTTGTGCACGCCATAGCGGACAGCACTATCTACCTTCTGCGCATCCGCAAATGCAAACTAGTGGTGCTACAGAATGGGATAGACTTTTTCGTAGTAAAGTTTTCTAATTTTCTTGGTCTGGACTGGTTTTCCGGTCTTGACAAATCCTCTTGTCAACTACCATCTATCGCTGCCCAAAATACTTTCATTTTGAAATATTCTCAACTTTTCGCTTTCCTAATAGAAGAACCGATTTTTTTTTAGGAATATTAAAGAAGAGTAAAACCTCGTCCAAAATAGCAATTTTCATTGAAAAATGTAGAGACGTTTTTGAGAAAATGGCGTTTAAGCGTTAATGTAAATGCGAAATTTGAAACTTTTTCACAGGAATTTATTGGGTTTTCGAAAATCTTCAATTCAAGACATTTGAAGAACTTTAACTCACAAATGCAGTAATGTATACAAATCGATGGAAATGTGCAAATTAACGGCGTGAGAGATACTTCAAAGAAATTAAATTTGTGTCTTTTTTTAAAACCACAGAAGGATATCTCAAAATGAACTTTTATGTCATATTAAACAGCAAAATAAGCACTAACCGTGGGAAGAGTTTAAAGAAACAATTTGGAGCAATTTTTGAGAAAATCATATTTAAACATTTCTCAAAATGGGAAAATTTGAGCTCCTTTTAACAGAATACTCTTGATTTTTCGAGAAACTTTATATTACATTATTTAAAGCACACGTTTTTGTAATTTTTGAAAAAACAAAATAATAGAGCTATACGGCGTTTATGTCAACGTATAGGCTACGTTTGGCACTAATCCTGCCAAAAATTTAAAGAAAAAATTGAGCCGTTTTTGAGAAAATCTTGTTTTTGTTATTTTCTAAAATTGCTAATATTGCACGCACTATTGCACGAAAAATCAAAATTTCAAAAAAAAATCTACATGACATTTATGAAAGAACTATTTTTATGAACAACACATTTTGTTTGAAGAAAAAATCTCTGTCTTAAATTGTGTAGTTGTAGGATGTCGCCAAAAAAATTCAAA
Organism: Teleogryllus occipitalis; assembly: GCA_011170035.1. Classification (NCBI taxonomy): domain Eukaryota; kingdom Metazoa; phylum Arthropoda; class Insecta; order Orthoptera; family Gryllidae; genus Teleogryllus; species Teleogryllus occipitalis. Next base: position 52,275 of record BLKR01015020.1, read on the forward strand.
CTTTTGCAATTTTCGAAAATTCAGCGTTAACCCTGATAATCGGACCTATGCCAGTTTTATAAGTGTATTTTACTGTATTCTTGCAATAAATTTAAAGAAACAAATTGGAGCTATTTGAGAAAATTTTGAAACTGTCCAAAGGGCTTCGTGTAAAGTATCCCCAAAAATTAATTAATGTTCCTCAAAATCGCAGAGCTTCGACTCAGGGCAGATCAACATGGGTTTATTCAGTTTGGAAAAAACCCTGCGAATAGTTCAGACGCTAGTGTTGTTCACAAACACCAGACACCCAGACCGACGGACGGACGGTTTTGACTCTATTCTTTCAAGAAATTTAAAGAAAAAATTTGGAGCCGTTTTTGAGAAAATTTTGAAAAGATCCGGGGGGCTTCATGTAAAGTACCCTCAAATTTTAAAGAATGCTTTTCGACATTTCAAAGCTTCTACTAGAGCCGGATTCTTCAATTTTGAAAAAAGTCGTACGTATGGTTTAGGCGCTAATAGTGTTCACAGACGGACAGAGAGACACAGACAGACACGGACAAACACGTTTTGAAGAAAGGAGGGGGAAAAAGAAAGGGGAAAAAACACTTTTTCGGGATCAGGGGACCCCAAAACGTGAATTTCCGTTGAAATCTCGAAATCGATTTTCCCCAGCGTTACATAACTTTTCTATACTACGTGTAATTACTCCATACATACGTATGTATACGAGAAAGTTAAATGTAATGCAAAACTTGAACTGCGCATGCGTAGAAGATCGATAGTGCTTTAACGTTCGAAGGTGCCGAAACTCCTTAATAAGCTGCGACTCATCTATCTTAGGAGGCGGTATGTATCGATCGATGTGTTGACTACTGTAAAAAATCGAGTATGTACAATAACTTTTTTTAAAAAAAAATTTGTTGCGTCTTCCATTTTGATGCAACGCGTCTCTAAGACCCTTAAGGGTCGTTGAGCGCTTTGCGCTGTGGAGTAATCCTCCATTACATTACGCGCTTGTGGAGTAATTCTTCCATTATAACTTCCTGTCATGTCACGTCGCAGTCAGTTGTTAAGAAGACCGCCAGGTAGCATCTCCGCGTACGCGCCTCGTACTACGCGCTCCTGCGTCACTACCCAGCGACCAGAATTGGGAAGGAACAAGGATAGGGGCAGGGCTTAGGACATTTCACAAGGGTTGGACTAACCCCTGTGAAGCAGCAGATTTTAACACGCTTTCAGTTATTTTCAATATTTGGCGCATTTTGGTACTCTGTTGGATGGGATTTCATTCGTGGAATAACTCCCCGCTTCGCGAGGCGGTAATTTATTATCGATTTCCAAAGCACTCATGGTATTACCTATCGGGCAACATTCGGTAATCAGCTGTAAATGTTCAGTAAAGAATATAAATGGCGAGATAAAATATAAAATTGTTTACATTAAAAGTAAAATATAAGATAATCTAGTTTTATTAGGGTACATAGCAATGGAAAAATTTGATGTTTGGCTATATCAGTTTGTTCAGTAGTATAGTGGTAAAAAGGGAACCCACCCTACTTCTGTCCCGGAACTTTCAATATTTGAATTACGCTCTGCCAACACCAAGAAGCCCCGAAGCGTTCTTGCTGTTTTATCACCAGTTAGTAGCAGTTGAATCTGAAGTCGAAGTTGCTTTTCTTTCATTTTTATCGCTCTAGAAAATACTAAAATGAAGAAAATTAATACGAAATTTTTGGTACATTTTTTAGAAATATAAAAAAGTGCCGGAGAGATTTCCTACGTTGTAATACGACGACCTCCGAAAAGACGCCGCAAAGCTTTTTATGTATTTTGGTAGGTTACGGTGTTCAAATGACGTACTCTTTTCAATCATTCAGCTTACAATACACGGAACAAGTACCCGAGTATGCATTCTATTATGAATTATTAGTTCCGAAAACTTCCGTTGGACTTCTAGGAGTCCCATAGCTTTTCAATCTTCAATGCAAATTGACCTGCGTTATCAACTAATCTCACACCTCTTGCTCGCTCTTTTCGATTGTTCGGAAGCTCGGTAGTGCTTCTGGGTAACGAATGTGCCTGGTGTCGTTGGCGCGGGAGTGCTTCTCCGCTGTTGGTGGCAAGAGTGCGCCATTTTAAACTCTCAGCAGCACCACTGCGCAGTTCATGTGAATTACATCCATCAATACATTTCCAGCAAGTCGCTGCTCGGAATGTCCTTCTGGGTAGCTCCTGAGCCTTGCACAGGATTTCCCCAAAAATATTTCCCGATTGGCCGATCTGAAGGCCCTGCGAATTTGAAATGGATCTTTTAATTTTTTGAGGACTACTTTACATGAAGCCCGCAGGACATTTTCAAGATATTTTTAAAACATGATTCCAAATGTTTCCGTTAAAATTTGTTTCGTATGGACCAAAATGCACTTATAAATATGGTACAGGGGTTATTATCGTCTGAAGATTCGAAAACTGAAAAAGTTCACCTTTTTCGCGATTCTGCCTTACACTTTCTTCATTGATGGTAGATATTTTTTTCTTAATGTAATCTATTTTTCAGTATTAGATCTTAAATCATTTCGCATACAGTTTTTCAAACAATTAGTAGTTTTCGAGTAATTTAGTCTAATCGTTACCACGTTCCAAAAATTCACAAACAAGATTTCTCAAATACTTCTCGAAATTTTTCTTCAAACTTTTTTTTACGAGTAGAGAATAGGGGTACAATATCACATGACATCAACGCCATTTTAATTAAACATTTTATTTTTCAAACAAAACACATTCATGATTTTTCCGTGACAATCGTGCCAATGAGGAGACCCATGACTTAACATTAGCAATGGCAGAGGCTTACATTTTCATTGCTCCCCTTTCCAGAGTCACAGCGATAGTTTACCATTGCCACAGATTGGTATAAGGGAGTATGATGAAAAGAACACGAAGGGGAGAATAGTGATGAGAAACAAATCATTATGGATAGGATTATATTCAGAAGGGGTATGTGCGGTGATAAGAAGCTAACTACCATATGATGAACATCCTATCTGACAGAAACCCGCAACCCTTTGCTCCCCGTAGGTAGAAGCAGTTCTGAATTTTTGCGCCACCTACGTTGACACATAATGCGTCATATATAGTGTAGAGGAGTTACTCTAAGAAGGGACCACTTTGACAGGTCGGGAAACAAATGAATGCCACGCAGGGCAATGACATTGCAAGAGATGTTGATCAAGCCATTTCCAAATGAGCGCAATACAAAATGAATGCATGAACATTACTTGTTGATATAATGTTAGCAGTGGCCAAGCAATAGCTGTCAAAGCGGTCCCTTCATAATCTCTCTATAATAATTCCGTGTACTCACTGTACTGACAAGGTGCTGGCAGGCTGCCTTGAATCTGGAAGAATTGGCCTCTGGGAGAGAAGATGAGCTTCATGTCCAATCGAGAAGATAGATGTTGAAAAAAGAAGTTCCAGCTGTACACAAACCATTGTTAAAGAAAGGTCCATATATCTCCAGGAAATAAATATTTGGAAATGACCAATCGGAGCTACACAGTTCTCTCTCTCCCATGTGTCCTCTCCCCCTCACCCCTCTCTCTCTCTCTCTGAACACAACACATTTATTATTTTTATGTAATGTCGTGTCATGATGTTATTTTTGTTTGTTTTTTTATTTCTTGAAAATCAAACTTGAGCTCTCATTTCTCAGCCTGTGAAGTTTCAGTTGCAGACAACACAAACCATAGATGTTGTTCTGTTGTTGTTCTTGTTATTCTTGCTTCCAAAACCCAAATACTACTACTGTGTGAGTTCCCATAAACCTTTCCCTTTTTAATTACACCAAAAATGCCATGTGTTCATGTAATAGTTCACCAATTATATTCACCATAATATTTTGGTAGTACAAAATAGTAGGAAGATCATGATTGTAGTGACAATAAAATTTTTCTGTGTGCAGAAAGCAGCATATGCAAAGTTTCCTGATCTCCGTGGGTTCTCTTTGGCAAATGTTGCCAGTGTGGATACTCGGGAAGCCTTGCTGAAACATTTTGGCCCTCTCAGGTAGTGTATTTGGTACATTGTATTATGTTCCACATTGTCAACCATTGTGGTTTTGTTGCTTAACATTACATCTTTAGTTTACCAGATTTGCAGCACCTAATATGGAATAAGTTATTGAATTTCTGTAAAAAATCCTTCACATTCCTACTATTCTATATTATTTCTGTTGTGATGTGTTGTAAGTTTGCTTCTTGAATTTTTTATTGTTACACTTTTGGCTCATCAATATAACTAATTTTTAGAAAAAATTGAATTTTTTAATTTTATTTTGAATATTTAAAAAAAAATATTGTCATCTAGTTTCTGAAACAAACTTTTGAGATTGTTTGAGAAACAAACATTTGAGGAATTTCATTTGGTTGTATCTTATTGTGTAGTGAGGAGAAACTACGAGCAATTGCTTCTTACCTGAACCTTGTTGCTCCTGCCGATGCCAAAGAAGTACCCAATTGGCAACGATTGGACAGAGACTTTCTTCTGGAATTGCTGGTAAATCCCAATTTCTTTATTGCATTACAATTGTTAGTACATTTTATATTGTATATTATTTGATGGCCAATTTCATATTTAGGTTTCAAGGCATGAAAGGAGAGCATCTCAACTTGAAGCTTTGAATGAAATGCCCTTATACCCAACAGAAGACATCATTTGGAATGAAAACATTGTACCAACTGAATACTTTTCAGGAGAAGGATGCCTTGCTCTTCCAAAACTAAACCTACAATTCCTCACTTTGCATGACTACCTTCTGAGAAACTTCAACCTTTTTCGTCTAGAATCTACTTGTAAGAACTTATGATTTTTATTGCATTTTATTCTTACTTGTCAATTACATTGTCTATGTTTCTGATACAACTGTAACTTTTTTAAGATGAGATCCGTCAGGATATTGAAGATGCTATTAGTAGATTAAGTCCATGGTAAGTTATTATTTTCTGTAGAGTATTGATAATGTCTCCATGGATTATTTATGTTGCTTATGCCTATTTAAAAAAAATTTTGTGCAGGAGAGCTGAGGATGGCAGTACTTACTTTGGAGGATGGGCACGGATGGCTCAGTCAATTGTAAATTTTGCTGTGGTAGAAGTTGCTAAGCCCAATATTGGTAATTACCGTTGAAAATATAAGTGATTAGTGTTTACATAAGAACCATTGGAATATTCTTAAAGCTATATTAATAATGCAGGTGAAAAACGGCCCTCAAGAGTTCGAGCAGATGTTTCTGTAAATCTGAGTGTCAGAAATGAAATTAAAAATGAATGGGAAAACCTCAGGAAACATGATGTTTGTTTCCTTGTTACTGTTCGACCTACTCAAACAATAGGTGAGAAACAGACTATCCTCTATTATATTAAGCTAAGGAAAGAAGTACCATTAATAAGAAATCATTGCCCCAAAACCTTGCGAGGGTGCTACTGCTGGATTGAGAATAACTCTCCAGACAAAAAAATTATTATCAAAAAAATTAAAGATTACAGATAGTGTTCAGGGAAACAGCAGGCACACATGCAATTTGCAACACAAGTTACACTGTAACACCAGCTATTATTGTGGATATCTCCGAAACTATTCATTCTTGACCCTTGAAATCGTGTTTTTGGGGTCCTAAAGGGACACAATGTTTATTATGATGAAAAATTACACAATGAGACATTTTTGGACATTCGTGTACATTTTCCCACTTTGTAGCATAGGTTATCAGAAATGTTTGAAATTGGAATCCAAAATGAAGCTATTTACATTTTTAAAACAATTTGATTTCATGCATTGTCGATGTAGTGTTATTTACTCCAATAAAAAAAGTTTGTGCTGGCATTTTAAAATTTCTATTTTGTATGCCACAGGTACAAAGTACAATCATAGAGATCCTTTTGTTCCTCAAGTTGGATTAACATATGTTAGGGGTTGTGAGATTGAGGGCATGCTGGATCAAAATGGTCGAGTAATTGAAGAGGGTCCAGAACCTAAACCGCAACTGCCAGGGGAGAAAAGAACCTTCCGAGTTTGGTTGGACTGTAATCAATATCGCATTGACATGGATCAAGCAAGCCAAGGGAAGGAGGTATGTAGTTGTTTGGCTTTTCTTCTACACTCACAGTGTTAATAGCAATATCAAGAAAATCCAAAGATATATTCAGTTTCTAACTCTGATATTAGTTCCCTCGTAAAACAATAAAACTGAACTTATTGTTAAACTGTCAAAATTCAAATTAGCTTCATAATACTTTATAAAAAATGCCCCAATATTACATATCTGGCTCATAATTAATTTAATGTTTATTTTTGTAAGATTTTTGTTCCTAAGTGTGAGAATATTGATTTTTGATTGGAAGGGTTTAAATAATATGTTTTTTGAAAAGAAAAATGAATTACTTTTTTGTTATTGTTGCCATGTTAAATGTTTAGGATGTGTATGAGACTTTCAACATATTAATGAGAAGAAAACCTAAGGAAAACAATTTTAAAGCTGTACTTGAAACTATTCGTGAACTTATGAATACAGAGTGTGTGGTACCTGACTGGCTTCATGATATTATTTTGGGTTATGGAGATCCAGGAGCTGCTCATTACTCTAGGTATGAGTTATTTCTTTTATGGTTGAGTTTTTTGATTTCACTGTTAACAGATATAAGTGAATTTTATCAAAATGTTGAATTTCAATGTGATATTATTAATTGTTGTTGTTGTTATTATTATTATTATTATTATTATTATTATTATTATTATTGATTGGAAGGGTTTAAATAATATGTTTTTTGGAAAGAAAAATGAATTACTTGTTTGTTATTGTTGCCATGTTAAATGTTTAGGATGTGTGTGAGACTTTCAACATATTAATATTATTATTATTATTATTATTATTATTATTATTATTATTATTATTATTGAAAATATGAAGCAATTAATGAAATCTAAGCATGTCTGTTGGATAGAATGCCAAATGAAATTGCTACTATGGATTTCAATGACACTTTCCTTGACATGGATCATTTAAGAGCAAGCTTTCCCGAACATCAAATAAAAGTGAAAACAGATGATCCTCGGAAACTTGTGCCTCCATTCAGGTGAGAATATTATGACCTTACTAGCTTAAGTGCCTTATACGTAGTTCTTTTGTTTAAAATATTTTGCATTTTGTAAGATTTATATAAAATTATTGCAATAATACAACACATTCATTGATTACCATTTATAGACTGACGTTCGAGGATGTATTAAGCAAAAAAAGAGCAGCAGAAAGTGATGAAATGAAAGAAGCCAAAAAAATTATCACTGTAGAACCACATGTTATACCAAGTCGTGGTCCTTACTTGTTTAATGAACCAAAAAGGTATTTTTTTCTTTTATATATTCATTAAGGGGACATGCTCTTGGAAATACAAATAATTATTAAAGTAATTATGTCACAGAAGTAACAAGCCAAGATGCGGGGAAAAAAAAAAGAAGAAAAAAAAAAAAGAAAAGAAAAGAAAAAAAAATGGCAGTGGTAAATACAGTAAAATTCATAAAATTAATGAAGAGTGTGTAAAGAAATTTAGACAACTATAACATTTTTTTAATGTCAGTATCAAAAAAATCAATTTTATCAGCAATTGTGGTTGTAGGCAGACTGTTAATCATAATGATAATATAAATATACTTCTCAAATAATTATTTAGGATATTCTTTAATTAAGTACCTTTGTTTTAGGAATTCTATTCCATTTACACCGACTCAAGTAGAAGCAATTCGAGCTGGAATGCAACCAGGACTTACTCTGGTGGTTGGACCTCCTGGAACTGGAAAAACAGATGTTGCTGTCCAGATTATTGCAAATCTGTATCATAATTTTCCTGCCCAGCGAACTTTGATTGTCACTCATTCTAACCAGGCATTGAATCAATTGTTTGAAAAGATCATGGCTTTAGATATTGATGAACGACATCTTCTACGTTTGGGTCATGGTGAAGAGGCTTTGGAAACAGAAAAAGACTTTAGCCGATATGGGCGAGTTAATTATGTTCTTGCTAAGAGATTAGATCTTCTCACAGAAGTTCAGCGACTGCAGGAAAGTCTGGAAGTAGCTGGAGATGTTGCATATACTTGTGAAACTGCTGGTCATTTCTTTTTATACCAAATTTTAGCACGGTGGGAAAGATTCTTAAGCAGAGTTCGGCCATCCTCTGGAAAGGTGTGTATCAGTATTTGTGCCACATATACGAATTCATGTAATGAATAAATAACTTAAAGTAACATTATTTCATTTCAGTTAGTAGCAGTAAAAACTATCAAAGATGAATTTCCTTTTGCTCGATTTTTTGATAATGCTCCCAAGCCTTTGTTCAAGTGTCGAACATATGAAGAAGATATGGAAATTGCTGAAGGCTGCTTTCGATACATAGAAAAAATTTTTACTCAGCTTGAAGAATTCCGTGCTTTTGAACTTCTGAGAAGTGGTTTAGATCGTTCTAAATACTTGTTGGTGAAAGAAGCAAAAGTTATTGCAATGACTTGTACTCATGCTGCTCTTAAGCGACGAGAACTTGTTGACTTGGGTATTGTTTTAACTCGTGCAAAATATATGTAAATCATGTGAAGTTACCAAATTTACACTGACTAAATGTAAATTTTGCAGGTTTTAAATATGATAATATTTTGATGGAAGAGTCAGCCCAAATTTTGGAGATAGAAACTTTTATTCCTCTTCTCCTTCAAAACCCACAAGATGGTTACAGTAGGCTAAAACGCTGGATAATGATTGGTGATCATCATCAGTTGCCTCCAGTCATTAAGAATATGGCTTTTCAGAAGTATTCCAACATGGAGCAATCACTTTTCACAAGGATAGTGCGATTAGGTGTGCCAACTGTAGATTTGGATGGGCAGGGTCGTGCACGACCAAGGTTAGTTACTTTGTATTTGTTTAGGATTTTCTGTGAGGAGAAATCCAATTTGTTTTCTTCGCATTTTATTTAATGACCATCTTTAGAGACGTTGAAGTTAACATTATTAAATGTATTGTTGTAGATCATGTAGTCTTCCTTGTCCTTTGGAGAGTCACAAAAGCAGTTTCATATCAACTTCATTCTTTCATTTAATTTATTTTTCAAATGTGTTGTTTAGTTTGTTATTTTAACTACAATATTTCATATTACTGTTGTTGATAATTCTCTTTTTGTTAATTATCAAAAGTTAAAATTTATTACAGTATTTGCAATTTGTATAATTGGCGATACAAGAAACTGGGAAATTTGGCTCATGTAGAAAACTGGCCTGAATACAGAGTTGCCAATCCTGGATTCTGGTATGATTTCCAACTTGTCAATGTAGAAGATTTCAATGGAGTAGGGGAGTCAGAACCTAGTCCGTACTTTTATCAGGTCAGTCTTTACATAATAGTTTCAACTTTTCAGAAGGTACAACATTTGGACTTGGAAAGTAGTTTTTCATAGAACATAATTCTTTTCAATTTTGTATGCAATGTTTTCTGTAATCTCATTTCTTTCTAAAGTAATCACATGATTCTATTTTATTAGAATTTAGCAGAAGCGGAATACTGTGTGGCTGTCTTCATGTACATGAGATTGTTGGGCTACCCTGCTCAGAAGATATCTATTCTGACTACTTACAATGGTCAGAAACATCTAATAAGAGATGTAATCAACATTCGATGCTCCAACAATCCTTTGATAGGGCGCCCACATAAAGTAACCACTGTGGACAAGTATCAAGGTCAACAGAACGATTACATTTTATTGTCGTTAGTACGAACCAAAGCTGTGGGGCATCTTCGTGATGTTAGAAGACTTGTGGTGGCAATGTCTCGTGCACGACTGGGACTCTATGTTTTCGCACGGGTTTCTTTGTTCAAGAATTGTTTTGAACTGACTCCTGCTTTTAGTCAGGTATTCAATTATTGTTTTGTGTTTTTTTGCTTTAAATATAAAACAGAAAAGTTTGTTGTTTTTATTAAGAGGATTTTGGTGTGAATGTATTGTGAATTTATTATATTCTGATAACTATTTACAATTTATTATTATAAACAGTAATGATCATTTTTATTTAATTTCAGTTCTGTTTTGTTTTATCACAAAAGAAAACTTTTGTGGAAAGCATTTCATAAATCAAAAACTGATTTTATGTAAATAATTTTAATACAAAATGTTTCAGTTCTTGAGAGGACTCTCTGTTATCAAAAATAATTTGTCTCCAGTGAAACCATATTGAATCTGATTTAAAAAAGAGATTAATTATAAAAAAGCTAATATAAGATTTTGAAGGTGTTGTCAAACATTTTAGTGGTCAATGGTTGTGCAAAATTTGTTTTCTTCTTGAAAGAGCCAAGTAGTTCTAAAATGCATGATGGAAAGTAGTAGGAATTTTTATGTACCATGCACATTGCACTCAAACAAAAGGTTCAATATAGAAATGCTCCATTGGGTATTCCATTAATTACAAACTAATTATTGCTTACAATGTTACAAAATACGTATTCAGCCTAGTAATTAATGTACAATGAAATATGTTAAATGAATGTATTGTATGGTCTACAATGAAGTAGGTTAAATGAAAGCTTTGGTAACCTTTCAGTTGATGATGAGGCCTTTGAAATTGCATTTGGCTCCTCATGAAACTTACCCCAGCCAGAGGCCTAATGACAACTTACCTCAAGGGACTCCTCAAGAAGTGGAGGACATGCCGCAAATGGCAGCATTTGTTTATGACTTCTATATTGAGAAAGTGCAAGCCATGAAAGCAGCTTTCTATGTAAGTATATTTCATTGTGTTCTTTGGAATATTCCAGTTTTATTTTACTATAAAAAACATTCTAAAGAAACAATTTAAATTGGGCTGTGGAACAAGATTCAAAGCATTGAGAAACAATTTGTTTAATTCAATGATCTCAGGTTAATTTGGTATTAAATGATTCAAGTTCTTGGTCAATTTGAAAAATATACTTTTTTAAATGAATGTGAAAAAAATTTAAGTATAATACAGGTATTTGTGTGCTACCTTTCAATTCATGCTTTCCAAAAAATTCTCAACAAAATTTGGAAAATTCTTAATTTTAAAAAAGTGTTCTCTTGTCCTACGTGTAATTTGTATGTGTCCTATGTGTAATTTGTAGGGTTGAAGAGCCATTCACCACCTTGTGTAGTCAAATCTGGTTAAGATGAACAATGACAGGAGAATGACTCAGAGGAATATGCGTTTTGAGGGTACACAAAATACTGGTTTCAGAAAAGGGAAAAGAGGAAAAATAGCAGTTTTAAGTGATTTTCAAAAAGAAAAAAACATGGGAACTAGATTAACAGTTTGTTTCTTCAAGTATATAAAAAAACATTTATTTGTTAAAAATATGTTATAATTTAGTATGTTTTTATTCGAATATTAGAGTCTTTCATTTTAAGAAAATATTTTTTATTAATTTCATATAAATGAAAATATTGATCATTAAAAGGTCAATTTTAATATTATGTATATAATCATTAATTTATATAATCTCTTCCTTATTAATAATAATTCTTATTTCTCTTCTCCCCCTACCTCTGATGATTGTCTTCACTTCATTAAAATTTTTAGTACCTTCTTTGTTCAATGTGATTCATTCTTTCCTTCACCAGGGGGCCCAGAAGATGTGGCAGAAACCAGGAACACACAAAGGCTCAAGTCCACAGCATTTTGTCTCTCATCATCCCGGAGGAGATCGTGACACAGATAGTGAAGAAGAAGAAGAGCGTGTTCGGGATGCAAAATCTGAACAGATCAACCAGGAAACTGAAGATATGTTTTCTGATTATCAGAAAGCTACAAGTGAAACACAGCCACCAATGGATGAACAAATGGCCAGTGAAGTAAAAATGGAATCAGAAGAAACCCAAGAATCTGTAGAATTTTCCACTGACAAAGCAGTGTACCCAGAAAGAAAAAAGGCAGAACTTTCTGAGCAAATGGAAACGATCATCAATGAAGTGCCAGAACAAAATTTTGAGAATGTAGATGTGCAATCTCAGGAGCAAACAAATGATGAAAATAGTGATGATGATGATGATGATGATTAAATTTATGTGGAAATTGAAATATAAGCAATTCAGATCATCTATCATCCAATCTCCATTTTCCTGCATTTTATTATTGTAAAAATTATTTTATATTCAAAAGATGACAAGATTTTCTAATATTTTTTTATGAATTACTTTTCTCCTACAAACTTGTTTATTGACCTACTTTTGATCAAAGTCATTGCACATTTCTCATTTATATCTTAAGTGTAATTGTTAATGACTTTTTATTGCATCTTTGTAGCTTGTAAAATATGTTTTTAGTGTAATGTGTATAATGCTGATGTATTTGTTCACTATTGTTTGACTTGTTTGACTTAAGTTAGCAATTTTGAATAAGGTTTGATTTTTGAAGCTGCTGAATGAAAGTTTAATACCATCTTTAGATTACTTATGAAAAAGAAGCCACATATTATATGTAGTGTTTCAGCTATTTATAGTTCAGCACCACTTTTTACAGTCTTAATTTCAAGATATATTTTAGGTAGGTTGTAAGTAATTATTTGTTGTGATGTGATTTGATTGAGTACAAATGTTTGACTTTTTGAATTTCCTGTCATGATTTAAAAACAACAACAACCAACCAACCAACCAACCTTCAATTACTGTTTGATGTAGCTACTTTTGAATGGGTCACATCAATATTGTGTTTTTGGATTTGATAAAAATGACATGTGATATATTTCAGTTGTTAAATAAAATCACTGTTTAATATGTATCCATTGAAGAGTTATTAATAAAAAGTAAATCATTAATATTATTTTTGTTATAAAGATATAATCGAGATTGATACATATATTTGCTGTTTTTTTATTATGCCACTGAATACAGTACTGGGAGAAATTTGAAGATCCCCTGATTTAATTAAATACTTATAAAAATTGTTGGAGTTAATTCGAAGATGAGAATTTCTGAATGAAGAATTCATCAGATGTTGATTAAATTATAAATTTTTGTGTTCTTTCTCAAACAAGAAATTACATATATGAAAATGTTATAGACATTTCAGTCACAAAACCTCCAAACCCACAAGTAATTAGATAAAAGTAATCTCTACGTGCAAGGAGTACTTTTGTTTAAGCCATTGCAAATTATGAGTCTGAACTTGCAAATGAAATTTTTGGATTACAGTTAACGACTTTTATATAATTTTTTAGAGCAACAGCAAACCAACAGGGAACTAGTGAGGCCAAAAGTCTTGCACTTTATTGTAGAAAACAGCAATAAATATCTGACTCACTGAAAGAAATTGTAAAATATTGAAACTTTTATTACAGTTAGGTAATACCAATTCGTAAAATTATTCATTTTGTATTTGGTGCGAACCTTTTTGTCAGGACCCGGCGTAAATACAGCCTTCAACTTTCAAGGACTTAAATCTTAGTTTCAGTTATAGGAATGCGCAGCGTTTGATTTATAAAATTTTAGGTTCCGGAATGCTCCCCAAATTCTGTAATTGAATAAATTATTCCCAAAGTACGCCGTTCCGTCGCGTTCCGCCAAAAATCAAGCCCTGAGAATGCGTATTCTCTACGTTTCGGGATTGTCCGTCTAGTATCCATTTCCTTCACCCACATCCTGCCCACATTCACTGTCCACCCACCACTTCTACGTTGATGATAATGATACATCCTTTGACCATCAGATGGCATCGGTTACTCCAGGTGTGTCGGTAAAGTAGTTGGCTGTTAAATTCACCGGTGAACGTTTCGCTGTGGTATAACGCGAGTGGTGATGTGTCGTACGAGATGCTGTGTTGGCAGGAAAATAATATTGGAATCCTAAAATTATGCCGAAGATTTGTATCGAAAATCAGAAAGTAAGTCGCCTATTGTTACGTAAATTAAAACACTACTGATGCCGAAGTCATAACCTCTAGGTACTTAAACAAAACCTACCATTGAACGAGAAGATCTTGACGATGTAATTTAAACGTTCCATATTTTTGTGTTGTAATTAGCGTATTTATTACTTCTGATGCTTTTGTCTGATTGATATTTTCAGGTTTTCAGTATTCTTGTGAGCAGTCAAAAGAAAAACATACATGTCTGGAGAATAAGAAATAGCTGCCAGGCAGGTTATAATCTGCCATGAAGAATCACAATCATTTGAACTCGGTTAATATTGGTGAGAACATTACAAATTCATTGAAACATCAAGATTTAAGTGATCGGCAAGAATTATGTGACACTGGTGCTGATGAAAGTAGTGGGAAGATTTACCACTCTAGTGACAGGGTAAAGGACAGAATCAGAAGAATGGATGATATTTTACCTATAGAGACTAAGGAGGGACTTCTGAATTGCAGAGCAATGTTCTTTCTTATTCTGTGGTATTTCTTCAGTGGTTGTACATTGTTCCTCAACAAATACATTCTTTCTTACATGAAAGGTGATCCAACAGTGTTAGGTAATGTCTACTTCAATCTTCAAATGAAGTGATCTTTAAAATGAAAAGTAACACATGTTACTGTTATAAGAGCCTTATTTATAGTCTGTGTCAAAAAGTTTTTGTTTAACTTGTAGGTACATGTCAGATGTTAATGACCACAACTTGTGGTTTCATTCAAATGTATTTTCCTTGTGGAATGTACAAGCCTACGCAGAGGTTAGCAAGACCTCCAGGATTTTACAGACACATGATGCTGGTGGGATGCACAAGGTAAAATGAATGCCACAACAATGATGTGTGTTTTAAAGTACATATTTGACTACAAGAACAACAATCTTTTGCAGATTTATAACCGTCATTTTAGGTTTGGTAGCACTGAATTATGTAGCAGTAAGTTTCACTGAGACTATCAAGAGTTCAGCACCACTTTTTACAGTCTTAATTTCAAGATATATTTTAGGTAGGTTGTAAGTAATTAATTGATGTGATGTTATGAAATATAATTTTGACAAATATTGTAGGTAAGAGAAACATATATTTATGGATATATCTGCATCCTAAAAATTTGTTAAAAAAGAAGTAACAAATTGCCTCTTTCTATCAGGAGAATCAACTGGCCTGTATGTTAATTTATCTCTCATTCCTGTCATGAGTGGATTAGCACTATGTTCAGCCAACGAATTGAGTTTTGATGCTCGAGGATTTGTTGCTGCAATGGCTACTAATCTCACTGAGTGGTAAGTAAGAGGATGGTATATTGTGTGTTTGTTGCAAGTTTAATTCACCGTTTTTCTATTTCTTGAAGCTGATAACTGTTAATGTGTGATTCATTTGATTTCAAGGAAATAACTTGTGTCGTACACATATAACTTACCAAATTTAGATAAAAGTAGAAAGACAAAAAGATTACCTAGAATATCAACTCAAAATTTTTCATTTGAGGCACTTGAAAATTTTGTCACTTAGTGTACTAATAAATAGTTCATATTTTTAAAAACATTCATTTGCTTTTGGACAAGAAAAATTGAGAGCATTTAAAGGGAAGAATTGAAAACCTGATATTCTCTGCATTACTTTGTCATGCCCTAATCTAAACCCCTGCTCTTCTGTTCAAGAAATTTTAATTTTGTATGAAAACTAGAAACAAGAGTTAAGTTCATGTCCAACAGTTTAGTAGAGCAGTAAAGGTAATTAATTCATGACTGAGCTCAGGAAAACAAACTAGCAGCTGCTGAATTACTGGATTTAAAAAGGAGCCACAAGAATCTCTGATTTTTTTTTTTTTTTTTCCACAAAGCAGTAAATGAACAATGAATAAGAAACACAACTATATTATATAAATATTTAAAATTAATATTATAATAAAAATTATTATAAATTATATAATAAAAATTTATTATATTATAATAAAAATAAATATTATAAATATTATATACTATATAAATTAAAGTTCTTTAACCTGACATGTAAAATTAAGTTGTGATCCAATGTCACATTATGGAGACAAATGTTTTTTTATATTTATAAAACTTGAATTATTGTGTAGTTATGCCTATTTAAATCAGTTTGTCTGTGAAGTGGAGGAATGCATTTCCTCCTTCATTAGTCTTTTACTATATTGGCGTAGGTACTACTGACGATTTTTTTCCTTTATTAAAATATCTTTTATTCTTGAAAATCTATATTTGACCCCAGGATTATTTTGAAACCATAAATAAATGTATGAAATTATTTATTTTGTGATATTGTGATAGTTCAATTTTAATTTCTATGTATATATTTGTTTTACAATGAATCTACCACGCTTGATTATTATTGAAATTTTGTTTTCAGCTTGCAAAACGTGTATTCCAAGATGCTCATCAGTGGTGACAAATTTAAATATACGTAAGTGATGCACTTGTGTTATAATTGTGTACTTCATCTTGGAATAATTTGATTGCTATTGTTTTGAAGAAAATGCATATTTCAATACTCCTTAATTTAATTTTTTATTTTATCTCTGCAGACCTGCTGAACTTCAATTCTATACTAGTATTGCCTCGGTAGTTGTACAGATTCCAGCCTCCCTTTTTTTAGTGGACTTATCTGGTATTCAGAAGACAACAGACATCACTCTTTTTTGTGCATTTATTCTTAATGGCATTTTCTTCCATTTCCAAAGCATAACTGCTTATGTTTTAATGGATTATATTAGTCCAGTAACACACAGGTAAGAAATATACCAACTGAGTTGCATAAGTTGGTTTCGGATGATAACCCTATCTTTTGTATTTTGTAATGTAATTAGTAAATGCTATGTTTTATTTCTAGTGTTGCCAACACAGCTAAAAGAGCATTTTTAATATGGTTGTCTGTTTTAATGTTTGGGAATCCAGTTACATTACTGAGTGGATTGGGAACATGTATAGTCATTATTGGTGTTTTGCTCTATAACAAGGCGCAAGAATATGACAGGCTCAATCGAAATAAGGTTGGTGAGAAAAAATCTACTTCAAGGCTCTCCTGAATAATGTACTGATACTGTGAAATAATTTTTAGTGAACTGATTTGAAATATCTTTAAAGAGAAGAGAATTGTACATATGTAAATTGGTTAAAAAATTCATGTGAATTGTAGATTATTTGAGAAATGACAAGAATTATTTTGTAATGATTTTTAAGCATTTGTTGAGCATTATAATGAACTTTGATATGTTTTTTAGTACTGAAATAGTACGATTGTGTCTGGCACATATCTACATTTTTTCTATTATTACTGTTAATTTTGTCCCTCTATACATTAATTTAATTTATCAATTAAAGATTTTAATTTTGATATGTATGATAATCACATTCAGAGCATAAAATACAATATTATATGCAGTATGAGATGATTAAGCAATATTGCTACATATCCCAGCTTTTATATTGATTTTGTAACCAAGACATCTTCAGTTTTTATATTATGTTCTGAGAATTTCTTTATGCAGTAGTGCTCTGGGATGCTAATACACAACCCATTTTGATAGAATAGATTGTGATGTCATTGTGATTCTCAAGTGAAATATTCTATGTAAATTGTGCAAATTATGGCGCAGATAAGCTTGTTCCATGAACAAAATATTTATTACAGTTATGGTATTAGAGTCAATGAATGAAAATGGTAAAATAAGTCTTCCTAAAGCAAATTCAGAACTTCGTAGTTTACTCCACTTTTCTGTTATAGTGATTCTGCCTGTTTTGCACTTTTCCATCCCTGTGGATTTTATGGCATCACTTACGTGAAGTTCTTGCAAGTTGAAGAAATGCCGTAGAACCTACCTCATGCACTGCATTATTTTTTTTAGTGCTGAATTTTGTTTCCTATTGTTAAACATGTCCATTCCTCACATTTTAGTTTTTGCAAGTGTGTATAGTAAGTTATTGACTCAGTCTGTGATTATGTAGAAATTCTTTGATTTTATTACTTGGTTATGAATGAGAACTTCATGAAGTAAAAAACATATTGCATGCAAAAGTATTGAGTCCTGTAGTGCAATTAATTATTTCTTTACATTCCTTTTATTTACGTCATGTTCTTGACTTGGTGTTCATGGCTCTGCCCATTGTATGTTATATGTTCATGATTATTTCATTTTATCGCCCATTGAATATTGAAACATGATGGCACTTATTTTTACATGGTTTGTTTCCTGTGGATATTGTACAAAAGTGTATAATACAGCCATGTTATGTTCATTGAAAGAATTTTTTAATTAGGGAATTTTACTGTCAGTTTAATTGTAAAATGCGTACTTGGGTATGGTAGATGTAGTATATGGTTAAGATTTCTTTTGTGACTGATGTTGTTTTTGTTCTTTTCTCATGGAAAACATGTTTTATTGTGTGAAATTTCAATGATCACTGTGGTGAAATTGTGTGTTAAAAGTTGCAGTAGTTTTAATGCAATGATTTCTTCAGTTTAACTGAAGAGATCACAAAGATGCACGTAATGCTTCACTAGCAAAGTTTTGTTATTAAATTATATTATTTTCATGAAATGAAAGATTTGTTTGAGAGTGTCGTGTAATTATTTCTCATTGTTTAATGTTATGGGTTAATTTGATTTTTAAAATTGTGTTCCTATCCTGCCTTTTGCATGGTACCTGAAGGTTTGGTAAAGGTTTAATGAATTTGTTGCAACTGAAAGTAAATATATTTATTGTGGATGTTAGTAGTGTTAGCTGAATAGGTTAATTTTTTTTTCTTGACCATGCAGCTTATCTGTTCCATTTTTTGCATTGTGAAAGTTATTGGTGTCATTGTGTTGTAATTTTGTCAATGACTGATATATAAAACCATTCAGAATGGATGTGTAGTACATAATAAAATTTGAAATTAGAAATATGAAGGGCTTTTTCACTAAATCTTGTTTCAGAATGCTGGCAATATTTTGAATTGGGTGAAACCCAAAATACGGACTATATGATCAGTTATATAAACATCGAAGTTTACCTGAGAAGCCATTCCTTTTGGATTAAAAGATGCTTGTGAGAGTTTTTCAAGTCGAGACCACTTTTACATTGTAAATATTTTTCATGTGTTGAACTTGTGTATATGTGATATTGTCATTGTTGTATTTAATTAATTTTTGTAAAAATACAATGAATATATGTAATAATATGGTATAAATTCACATTTTCCCATAATTTTGCCTAAAGGGCAATAGAGAAACTACAATTTCTTTCATAAAATGTTCTTGGCGTAATTAAGATAAATATATCGATAATGAGCCATTGAACAAAACTTCTTTAGGTAAATGAATTTTTGTCATCCCCATTTAAAGCCAATAATCTGAATTCTTGTTAGCCTGCTTAAATTGTTTTGTGAATGTGACTTAACAAGATAGTTTAGAAATACACATGGATTACTAAATTACTTCTTAAAGAAATGAAAAGAGTAAGGGCCTGTCATTGTACCTGAAATTATCTGTGGGCCCTTATTTTACCATGTGTGCTTTAACATGTGCATACATTTTATTGAGTACCAATTTTATTAAGTAAAAACAAAACATATAAGCTAAATTATTATATTACTGTTGATTCAGGCCTTATCAAATTTGCCTGTGATCGTATCACTTTACATTCAATGAAATAAAACTATATTAAACACAGGGTGGGTGAAGATAATTAAAATCAAATCAATTTTCTTTCTCATTCATATGAAGATTTTTTTTAAAGCAGACTATGATGAAGGTCATTTTACAGTTTTTTCTTCTTATACTTGGGTTGTTTCTTTTACATACTCATCTCTTTTAACTTTAGCTGAAATTCTTCATTTTTGTAGTATTTTATCTTTCACAGGAATGATACCACTACCAGCAATTTTTTACTTATAACTTTTGTTGTTGACGTATGTGTTTTAGCTTCAGCCATAAAAGGCTCATTTTGAAAGGGGATGGAGCTACTGGGTAAGGCAATTGAGAACTGGCAGCTTGAGTTGAGCACACTACAAGTTTTATTGGTGTCAGCTACTGTACATCTTGCCATGATGATAGTCCAGCAAATTCTTGATCTGAAAATCAGTCCATTCTGGCTGTTCTAATATGCCACCCTTGAACAATTGCACCAATGCTGAAGAAGTTCCTTTGAATGTGTTCAACTCCAGTCACAATTTGTAAAAGGTCTTGTACCTCTTCAGTTCACTCTACATCGTTACAGTTTAATTACAAAAAACTTTGCTGTGCCGCTTTTTGTTTTGAACATATAAAAAGAGGGCAGGGTTCCTACCATATGTTACATCTAGATCTTTGGCCAACTTTCCTACATAGTATGTTAGGTTCTCTTTGGAATCTGGAAATCCAGTTTTGTTTTTTTTTAATCCATTTTGGTGGCTGTCTCGGCATTATTCATTTAATTTCCCCTGAAGCAAGTTGGTTAGCAGTGTTATATAATTAAAGATTCAGTCGGAGGGTGTGAAGTAGGTTGGCAATGATTTAAGTGTTGTTTTTTTTCATCGAAATTTTCCAAAATTAAAATTTTTTTGCATGTTATCACTTTCATTAATGCACAATTACAAGCACAATTGATTAGTTGCCAAAGTGTACAAAGTTGCTATTTATAACCCTAATTGAACTCTTTGGAAATCACAATAGCTTTAGAGTGTTGTACCTCAAACAATGCAAAGCAAGATGTTTGCAATACTTCGATTAACATCTTTTCTAAATGGTGTGTCAATTAACTGTGTATATTTTAACTATAAATATGTACAACTTCATTTATATAAAATTTATAATTGTTCTTGCAGATGAATATAAATGAATAAAATTTTTAGTTAATTTTAACATTATCTTAAATATTTAATTTTTAATTATTTTGCTTATATTTATTACATAAATTGTAACTAAGTATTCAATATTAGTTCAGGAGGGGAAAAAACTATTGAAAGCTACTGAACATCTGTATTTGACAGTGCACTGACATCCATTTTATTACCACAATATTACCATATTACCATTTTATTACCGTAATTTAAAATTTATTTTAAATTATTATATGCTATGACATTTTTAAATAGTGATAAATCAATATTTGATTTATTATAAATAGAAAACATTAAATTTTTAAATAAAATTTAACGTATAACAGAATATCAATTTATTGATGAAATATTTTTAAAAAAAATTATGTAAATAAAAAAATAGACTTTGAAAAAGGTACACATTATATTATTGTAAATAAAGGAATTTCTATATTTTGCAAGGAACGTGTATTGGGAACTCAGCTCATTACAATAGTCAGTTTGCAAGTAAGTCTTATCTAAAATGATTACGTTTTGTAAATGACTTCATATGTTTTTCAGCTCATCTAACAGGTAGCGCTGGCGTTCATTTTAACACGAAGAAAGTAACTAATTTCTTTTCATCGATTTAATTTATGTTGGAAGGTGTTTGGCTAATAATGTACAACCTTTTGACTGAAATTCCTTGAATCGGTTCAGTTTTACTTTCTCTGTACATGTAGAAATGTAATGCTGTGGAAAATTGATGTCAAGATTTCAACGGAATTACACGTGGGGGGAGCTACACTAGAGCTTTGTTTCGAAACGTCTGTTCGACCGTGGACAACACTAGCACCTAAACTACATGTAGGACTTTCCAAAATGAATATTCCCCGCTCGATCTGCCCCGGCTTTAAGCTCTGCGATTTTGAAAAACGTTCTTTAAATTTTGAGGGTATGTCCTACTTTACATGAAGCGCCAGGGACATTTTCAATTTTTTTCAAACATGACTCCAATTTTTTCTTTGAACTTCTTGTAAGAACAGAGTGAAATATACTTATAGAGGTGGCGTAGATCTGATTTTCACTGGTGACTCTTTGAGTTTTCAAAAATTGCGACAGTTTGAATTATTTTCGGCGTCTTCCCACAACTACAATACTGATGATAACGATTTTTTCTTCAAATGAAATTTATCTACAATTAGTTCTTTCATTAACATCATGTCTATATATTTTAGTACTTTTCGAGTAATATTGAGTAAATAAGCAAAATTAAAAAATATTAGAAATACGATTTTCTCAAAAATGGGTGCAATTTTTCTTCGGAAATTGCTAAATGCACT
The DNA here is from genome assembly GCA_011170035.1 of Teleogryllus occipitalis. Taxonomy (NCBI): domain Eukaryota; kingdom Metazoa; phylum Arthropoda; class Insecta; order Orthoptera; family Gryllidae; genus Teleogryllus; species Teleogryllus occipitalis. The sequence continues at coordinate 74,340 of BLKR01015020.1, forward strand.
GTATAAATCCCATTTTGCTGTATTTTAATTTTTCAAAAATTATAAAAATATAAATTATATGACATTTCTCTTGTGTCAACGAATTTTATACATTATTGCAAATGAGTAAAAGTGCTTCAAATCATGTCTGATATAGTTTTTCGAAAACTCCAAACCTCTCTGAAAATTAGCCCAACTGTTCATTTTCAGAAACAATCAAATGGCATTTTGTCAAAAAATTCTTTAAATTTTTTTGTAGGGTTAGTATTAAATGCACTGTATAAGATGACAAACGGTATTTTGATGCATTCTTTGTTTTTTTTTAATTGTACTATTTTTTTTAATATCTCTCACGTTAATACTTATATTCAATAAATTCAATTTGTATACATTATTGCATTTGGGAGTAGAAGTGCTTAAAATGATTTCTAATGGAAGTTTCTCGAAGACAAAAGTTTTCTATGAAAATGAACTTCAAAATGTTAGTTTTCGGATATGCGCAAACAAATTTTCTTAACAATGGCTCCAAATTTTTCAATAATAATGTACATACAAGACCAAATTTTACCCTTCTGCTTCAAGCTAAATTCCAATTCTTCTATTAGGGAACCGAAAAGTTGAAAAAAATGACTTTTCGACGCCAATAGATGACAGTTGAAACAGAGGGAAAATCGAAGTTATTAGCCCAAATCGAAGCATAAGGAAACTAACTAGTAAGAGAAAGCCTGTGCCTTTCTGTAACACCACTAGTTTAAACTTCTTTGGATAATTGTAGCTAAGACCATGGGTTAAATAGGTATTGCAGGTAATATGTGATGTAAATTACTTGCTTCATGAGTAAAGACTTTCGTGCATAGGAAACTATCCAAGAATCCGCGAGTTCGCGTAATGTCGATTGGATTCATGTGAATTTTTCTAGTTCATTATACCAACGGATTTTGTTCCTGAGTTTTTGTTTTTTCATAAGGGGGTAGTCAAACAGACCGGATTTAGATGGTGAGCCCCCAGGGGGAGGGGATGTTTAATTTTTACTTTCTCGCTCTCGTTTACCCCATACACTGCGGTAGAGAGAAAATTAGGCAATGCTGCGCGAAAAACCGCGAATTTTCGGCAGAAAACTCTTTATCACAGAGCCCTGGCAACGAAAAAGTGGATAAATCCAGATGCTAAATTTAGGGGGGCAGGAATCGTTCAACCCGTGGTGTAGCCAGAAACCATGTTTTGGAGGTCCTTGATACCGAAAAATATCGGTTGTCGGCAAAAGTCTGTCGGTCCGTCCATCCGTCCGTCTGTGAACAACGCTAGCGGCTAAACCGTTCAGCCGATTGTCTCGAAAATTGGTATTGCCCAATCGATCTCGCTGATGTAGCGGCTCCTTAAATTTGTAACCGATATTTTAATTTTGGGGATACTTTACTTGATGCCCGTAGGACATTTTCAATATTTTCATAAGAAAATGGCTCCAACGTTTTTTATTAATTTTGTTGACGGATGGTGTGAAAGACGTTTAAGAGAATGGTGCTAGTCTCATTTTCGTTGAAAACTGATTTTTTTTTAAACTTGCAAAAATTCAAAATTTTTTCGGTGTTTTCCTACATCTACAATTATGAAGATAATAAATTATGACGATCTCCTTTGTGAAGGAATATACTTATGCCGTAACAACATGGAGATCGATAATTTGAATAACTATACAACCCATTGAATTCTAGAAGACAGATAATGAAGTTACATTCACGTCCAGAAGCAAAACGAGGGACCATCTCAGCATTTGCCGAAGGGATCAGGGAAACGACAAAAATCCTGATCGAGATGGGGGAGACAGAAGCCGAGGTACAATATTTGTTACAGGTTGTTTAAAATTATACAGTCCAAATGCTAAATAATACATTAATTATCACTGTTACAATTAATATTACTTTCCATTTTGATGCTCGGTTTAGTCTCGAATTGTATAGGAAAAGTTATGTATCAGAAAAGATTTTACTTGGAACTTAAACTTGTGAATCAATTTTAATTGTTTAATGTCATCTAGTAAAGTGTTGTAAAATAATGTTCTTATATTGTATGTGCATTTTTTGTAGTGAGCTGTTGATACTGTCACCTGATAAATATGATTACTACGTCGAGTGTTATAGACATTGTTGTTTGCTGAAAATATCTTCCCACCCTTGAGTAATTCATTTTTGACAAAAAACACTGATTCTTAAATCAAGAGACAATGTAATGGTAAAATGTCTAGATGAATAAAGAAAGGCTTAAAAGAATCACGTGGGTGGGATTTACTTATTATTCGTACAATTCATTTTTGTAATCTAAAAGTCTGGGAGTTATAAGATGTATTTTCCCAGACTATTACGCCGTATCTCAGGCGGGAATGAACATTCGCGAAGTATACACAACGAGCAGAATGAAGGCTGACTGAATTTGCAAGAATTCTGAACGCGTAGCATAATGAACTTAATTTTGTGTTCAATTCATTTAAACGGACGTTCCATTGGAGGTTTGACTGAATTGAGAGAGCTCAACATTTTGATACCTTAACAGAAAATGGCTCATCGTTGATTTTCAATGGAGTACCGAATTCTTTATTTGAAATGGAAAACTGCATTGAAACCGCTTTCTTTTCATGTATTATTAACTTGTTGTTATGGAACCAATTTGAAACATCTGTAATTGTACTATTTACGGTTTCTTTATTGCAAAGCATATTCGTATCAGCCGCGAAGAACTGTTCAGCTTCGAATCGTGCAGAGCATATCGCCTCCTATATTAGTTCAGTAGTATACATACCTTTTGCGGCTCCAACACGCAACCAATCTTTGTAAATGAGGTCTCTAAAGAGAGAGAATTTCACGGGGACGTGAAAAATTGCACTTTGACTTTAAAAATGTGAAGCATTAGTTAAAACGCATCTAAATATTCATGTCAAATGCAACCCGCAGCACTTGGCCAGATTTTTTTTTTGAATCTATATCGTTAAATAACTCCTAAAGGAAGCGTTTTAGAGCTTTAAAAACTAAAGAATTGGAGCCCAAGGCCTCAATGAAACATTCCTCACACTGTATTCTACCAGATAAAATCTTTTTGAACATTCTATTACATTTTTGCTGGTTCGACGCTTCTCGACCGCACCTGTTCAGAGCCTGTAAAATCTGATCTGCAACTGTATGTGAAATTAAACGAATTACTTGATATTCTACGCGACTGAATTACACGGGTAATTCAGTCCCTCTGTTCGGTAATAACGTTAAATAAGAATAGTTTGTATTATATTGTTATCAATTACAAGGCGACACAGTTCCATCATTCCAGTAAGGTATTTATACTCTCTGAGATAGTTGTTTAAGGTACGAACATAACCAATCTACAGCAATATCACGGATTCCATTCGAAAGTAATTTTGAAAGTAAAATGTTATGATTAATGACGTCAAAAGCTTTTGAAAGATTTAAAAATATTCAATAGGTGCTTCGTTTTGATTCATAGATGAAGCGACGTTTCTAAAAAAAGAAAATATGGCAGTTTCCGTAGATTTTGATTTTCGAAGTCCATGTTAACAATATGAAAACGCGCCGTTTTTACTAAAAAAGGTTTTTATTCGTACGTAAAAAAGTCTCTAATATTTTTGTAAAAACTACAAAAGAGAAATTGGCCGATAATTTTGATTTTTTTCCTTTTGTGTCGTGATTAACATCACGACATTGTCATGATGTGAACTAAGATTTTGCGGAGTTACTTCCGTTGATGTCCCATCCCTCGAAATTTTACGAGTCAGTCGCCCGTGATCTACTCTCTAGTCCTAGTACACCCGTCATTTACGTAATAAAAACGACATGAGCTTATGTACTTGTGGTTATACTTGAAAGTGCGGGGGCGAACGTGTTTCTCCCAACAACAGCGCCCGTGATTTTAAGAGCGGAGTTATAGAATGGAAGTGATCGTTTCCTCGGAAATCAGGTACAATTTCACAATATAGTCTGTTTATAGGATACGTGAAATAGTACAAGAATAGATAGCAAAACGGATTTCCTAGAGAACGACCTGCGTCACCTCGCGCCTCGGACAGTCACTCGGGAAGGGAAAACTGTGAGTACTCGAGCCTGATCGGTAGTTTTGCCTGGTTTTTCCGATCAACACCAGGCGAATGATGGAACAGTACCCTAACGAACGGGCCACTGTCCGCGCGCGATCTCTCCTTTTCCGTGTCGTTTCCTCATTCCTTACTTATACCCACACGTACACTCACATGCACTACACTACCACATATATCGGGTGACCAGTCTAGGATTTACAGCTTGTTCAGGCTGAGGCGGTGACACGCTGGTGGGTGATAACTGGTTGCGGAAAATCCTTGAAAGCCGACGTAGGTCGGCGCCGGATCTTACCATCCACGGGGGAAGATCATCGCCACCTCCCGCGATTAAAAAGCATGCACTACTCTCATGGGACTGCGACCTTAGCAGTTGACCCGTCCGGAATCGCTAATGAATCAATCAAAACGTCATGCATGAGGAGATGAGTTGAGGGTGGAGCTTCTATGTAAAATGCAAAAGTCGCTCGCGGTCGCCTCGGGTACTAGCAGGAGATGGTCAACTCATGTTGCGTGTAAGCTGAGTAAAGCAGGGGTGGACAAACCATGTCACAACGGCGCTCCTGCGCGGCGGCTGAGATAGCCTCCGTCTGGCTGCGCGGTGCGCGGCTCGTAAAGCCAGTTGACCGAGTCCAGTTGAAGGTCGGTCCGGACCTACGACTACGCGAAGTGCCGTGTGGCCGTCCTTCAGTGCTGCAGCGAGACACGTCTGTGAGGTGGTTGGTACGACGTTAGAGGCAGACAAATTTAATGTTTCCAAGGGGTCAGTAAAAATGATCAAAATTTAACTTTTTTAAACCCCACCTTTGTAATAACTTTGAACACTCGCGTTACAAACAATGAATGGGAACATATAACTCTCACATGGCAGGAGGATGCATAGTTTTCTTTTGATTTTTGTGTGCATAAGAAATTAGGAATATAGATGTTATCCTGAATTGCTGGGTATCGAACGAAATCACGGACACCTCTCACATGACTGGAGACTGCACAGTTTTCTTTAAATTTCTGTGCACACTGGAAATGAGTAATGTTACTGGATATCGACGAAACCGTGAACACCTCTCATAAGGCCATGCATAGCTTTCTTTCAATTTCTGCGCGCATCGGCTGAAATAGTATTTTTGATGTTCAATATTAATGGGGAGGAGAATAGTTCGATCACTCTTAGTGTCCTGGATAGCACACTTTGCTTTAACATTAATTTTCGTCATGGAGGTCGCAGGGGGCGGCGCCGGCCCACCTGTTCGCTGATGATGCGGCATTGATAACAAAGCATCGATGTTACTAAACATCGAGTTTCAAAATTAAAACATCGCCGTTAATATATTGACCCAAAGCCATGGGTGTTTTTAATCATCGATGTGTTAAAGGTGGTTTAATAACATCTAACATTAAATTCGGACGCAATAAAATTTAATTTCAACATGACCGTGTTTATTAATTTATAGTTAAGATTTAACTGAAAAAAAATTACGATCAAAGGCCGGTCGATGAAGAGAGAACTAAGAGTGTTCATTTGGTTCGAACACAATCTGATAGTGGCATCAGTTGTTATTTTTTTAACTTTTACAAAATTGTAATTATGGGAATTTTTTATACTCAAACAAAACATAAAAAAAAATCTAGCACAACACATCGTCTTTAATACATCGATGTTTGATACATCCATTTTTCTTTGAATTGATGAGAACGATGAGCTAGAGATGCGACATCGATGTTCTCAAAACATCGACATCGATGTGGCCTCTCTGGTTGGCACTCGCGGAAGAGCACTGCGAGTCCGGCAATGACTCAGTGTGCAATCGCTCAGCCTTCGACAGAGAGGTTCGTGCCGGGCGCTGCCATCCGAAGAGGCGTACGTGATCCCATTACGCCAACACGCGTGATCGTTAGCGATCGATACGCGGCGCCGAGATGTGCCTCAAGGAACTAACACGATAAGAATAGCCGCGTGTCTTTCTGGTAACGAACCTTGTGTTACAACACTCATGAACGTGTGTGAGCACGAGTTTCTAAACGAAATTATGTCAAGGCACTATTGCCCACTTTAGAATAATGCTCAAGACGATATATATTTGTGACGTTGGTGACTAAGCTGATTTTTTTGCTGAAAATGAGAGGAGTACTACCGTATTCTCCTATGATTCTCTATATTTGTATGAAATCAAACAAGTTAAATTCTGTTTTGTTGCTGACACGAGTAATGGACGCATGTGTATTTACGAACATAACGTAAATTTCAAAAAAGCATGAATTCATCTATAACAAGAATTTGAGATCATTGATTACGAAGTTGTCTGTTTATTCACATTTGGATATTAGTTCAAGTAATAACAGGATGCAGGATAATCATGCATTATTGCAGTCCTAAACTTTTTGAAGATTTTACAACTTGTTCACGATGGTCAAAGATACGTATACACGGTTATTCATTAGCAACGTCTAGCTAGACTATTTTCTAAACGGTCCAAGATATTGAGGTGGAATTTTCACCAAACGATTCAGGACATACGGGTTCATCAGTTATCCTTTTTAGATTTTATAGCGTTTTTTATATTAAATATATTGAAATAACTTTGTGTTTTTAATTGTAACATTATACTATTTTACACAAATAAATTGGTCTTGAGAAGACAACTTCATAAATACTACATATGATGATATTTGATGAATAACTAAGAACAAAAATCAGTTTTATAACCCGACGTTTTTCGCAGATACGGAAGTTCGCGGTAGGGCTGGATTTCTAAACGATTCCACGGTCTCTATCGTTCGCCGGTTCAAAACGCCACGGATTAAGATGTCCAGTGTAGCTTGTGACCTCTAAACGAAAATCGATACCGCTGTACACAATAACTGAGACAGTCCAGAAATCGCGAAAGATAAGTTTGTCGCATGAAGAGAGTGAATGACGAAGAGAGTGCAGAACAGAAATTTCTGATCTCGCGGCAAAGAATTTTCGATGAATTTGCGTTGTTATCAACAACTTCAGTATCATTTCAGTAAACGTTATATTTTATTGATTGTTTAAGGCGAGTGTATGTTGGAGAAAATTGGAGAGTTAATGTAAAAAATATTTCAATATTTCTATATTCAGTATTTCTATTAATTAATAGTCAGAGTCAATATTTCTGTTAATTAAGAAGACGCAATTCAATTGAATACGTCCTTGCCCTGAAATAGTAATATTTTGACAGTGAAGCTGAGAAAAGTGAATATATTTTTGCTGTGTTTCGGAAATCTACCGCAACCGTTCAAACGAGGGAGAGCGAGCTTGCAGTGCGAATTGACACACAAAGATTTAAAAAAATCAACTAGATACGTAATTTTTACTGTGGAGTGTATTTCTCAAGTCTTACACTACCACTTATAATACAAGTATGCCCCTTTTAAAAATAGAAAATGTTTTATTTTGTCTGATGAGCGCTGTGTCAGATGAGAACATTGGTGATTTCCTTGTCATTTTGATTTATTCTTTTGGGCGAAGCGTGAACTCAGTACCTTGAATGATTGTAACATACGAGTGCTTCGCCAGGGCGTTTCCTGAAGGGAAATTCCAAATTGCGGTCGCTGAGGTCGCTGTACGCAGCCCTGCGCCTTGGGGCTTGGAGACCACTGAGCTGTCTGGCGCCAAGTTTCTGAATTCCTGCATTTCGTATGACGCCGAATTTCATACTCTTTGTGCTGTTAATTATTCAACAAATACCCACATACGTGGTATCGATGAACTTGTCTTTTTAAGACCTATCTATTTGTGTAAGAAAAGTATAACGTTACGTTAAAAGAAAGTTTGTCTAATATACTTAAAATAAAAAAATTGCTACGAAAAAAGCTGAAAATATAAATGATGAGCCCTTATGTCCTGAATTGTTTAGAGAAAATTTCATCTCAATATTTTGAACCGTTTAGAAAATATTCGAGGTGGACGTATTCATTGATAAGCCCTGTTTTGTCTTTGCTCCCAAAAAAGTGGCTCATGTAAAAAAAATATTAGTGGATCTGTTTAAAACAAAACCCTGTTTCGAAAATTATCTCTGTAAAATTGTGACTAGTAAATAAATTTATTCTCTCAAAAATGATTTGCTGCTAAAACCTACTTTAATACACATGTCGACAAGCTCTGTTATTAGGAAGAGACTGTCCTACCGTCATGGTGAAAACGCCCCATTGTGTTTCCGTCGCTTTGAGAGTTCGCCACGGCCTCGCCAGCGAGCAAGGTCACAGCCATGATCTTGAGCACCGTCCATTTCTAAAACACTTTGCTTCGCGTTTCCCAGCTCTTCCGCTCATTTGGTTTTCTTTTTTCGTCTCGTATGCAGTTCCTGCTGCAAGGATATAAGATGCCTTTTCGGTTAGCAAGGGCGAACTCAACATTTGGTCATTTTTTATTACACCATTGTGAAGTACATCAGTGACGCTCATGCGCAAAGGTATTTTTTAAACGATGTTCGCCTCTTTTTATAGTGGAAAATACGTTGTGGTGAAAATGATTGGACGATGTTTTCGAGCGATCAGAGTGCGGGTAGTATGTATGAACTCTATGGTTCGCACTTTGCCACAAGACTTCCGCTGATGAGTCAGTGTTGTGTTGTGTTGTGTTGAGCGAATAATGTACGTACATTCCTCCTGCGAATGTAATAACTAGCGCTCGGAAGTTTGGCAAAATGCATTTGTATTATGTTATGATTTTATGACTTTTAAAAATGGGAATCACTTTCTTATACTTCAGAGTTGTTTTAGTACTTTGCCTTTGTCCCCTTCTTTAGTCTATTTTTATTTTTGCCTACTTTTGGGAGCATATTTTTGGTATTTTACTTTTATAATCTTTATTTTGCTCTCTTTCTCCTGGGACCGATCTCGATAAAGCTGAAAACAACCTGCAAGTTGGAAACATATTGCAAGCAAAACCTCGAAGCTTCAAGGCGCTATGGTGTTTTGTCTTTCTATGGAAACGGAGGTTCCAGGACCAGGTAGTTAAAGATCTACATGAAAAAGGTATTTGATTTTTTCACATTCATGATATTTCATTTTTCACTGATGCTGACAGGCTTTGCTCGCTGATGAGGAATCACATCTTACTTTTGAGCATGGCCTCTGTTTCCTTTTGAGGACAGAACTATTTGTACATGATATACCCTTCTCAGTGTTGGCGATTACACCAATACGAAAAACGAAAAATATATTTCCGTTTTCACTGATGACGTTTCAAGATTCAAAAGGTAGTCGACAATAGTATTTCGAACAGGCAGCGTCACAAGTAATACAAATTTCTAAACACCCTGTCATGTGGTCACAAGTGAAATCAAGACTTCAACGAAAAGATAATTTCCTTACCTGTAAGTGCTAATGTATATTTTAGAGTTTAGAATAAAAATGTAGGTCATTTTTTACACATTCCTTTTAAATGTTATTTTTCATTGTTTACGTGCCTTTTCCACCCCAAATTTAGCCAGAATAAATACATTTGCCCCGCTGATGGGAAGTACCTGGATGGATTAAGGTCTTGGCGATAGGGCAGTGCATGCCAGTTTAAGCGATTATGTGTGTGTGTAAGTAAACGGTGAGGTTTGTTTGTTTGTTTGTTTATGATTCCGGGCGCGTCAACTACTGAGGTCATTAGTCCCGTAAGTGTAGTGTGTGTTTTTTCTCGGGAGGTAGCTGCTATCTTCCCCCGTTGCATGGCGAGATCCGGCGCCGGCCTACCGTGGGCTAGCGGGATTTCCCTCAACCAGGTATCACCCACCAGCAGGGCATCGCCCCAGCCGGGACAAGCTCTAAGCTCCTGACCGGTCGCCCGTCATGTGTAGTAGTGTAGTGCATATTAGTGTAAGTGTGTGTAAGGGGTGTGGATAGTACAAAGAAGAGGAAGGAAAGATCGCGTGCGATCCGTGGCCCGTTTGAAAGGGTACTACTCCGGGATTCGCCCGGTGTTGATCGGAGAAACCACAAAAAACTACCGATCAGAGCAGCCGGTCTCTAGAATTCTCCTCCAAAATTCGACCTAGCTGACAAGCTAGTGTCGAAAATCCTGCCACTGTCGGGACTCGAACCTAAGGCCTCCCTGTCAAAGGCACCGCAATGACATCAGTTGATGCACTGAGCCCCCTCTCCCGATATGTGAGGTTTGGTCAAAGAAGATGAAGGATAGATCGCACGCGGTGTTGCCCGTTTGTTAGGGTGCAGTTCCGGCATTCGTCTGATGTTGATCAGAGAAACCACGGAAAACTATGGAAATAATCAGAGCAACTGGTTACTAGAATTCTCAAGACAGCGGCTGAATTCGTCCTATCCTTCGAATAGCCTCCAGGAATCTCTGCCGCTGGGAATAGCTCTAAGCTCCATACTGGGTTCCGGACATGTATGGTAGTGTAGTGCATGTAAGTGTAAGTAACGGGTAAAAATAGGACAAGGAAGAGCAAGGAAAGATCGCGCGCGTTCCGTGGCCCATTTGTTAGGGCACTTCTCCAGCATTCGCCTGGTGTTGATCGAAGAGAACCGCACGGATAACTACCGAGTATCGTGTGAGGTGCATAGCCACTTGTTCAAGATTGTTACGACAATCCCCTACAATCACACCACTGAAACGCGCAGCAACATCACGATTCACCTACATCACAGCGACTGGCATCTAGATCTCCCATTCAGGCAGCGGAATCAATCCAGATATTTATCACTTGGTGTCTTAAATTCGCCTCTGTCACTAATCGAACCTAGGTCATCTTGGTCTTGAATTGTGGATTTGCATACTGCATTCGCTAAAGAAATGTCAACACTAATTATTTTATTTCAAAACTATAATTTTTAAACTTTCTCATTTTTTGTGATTGTAAACGACTAGCGTACCCGTGCGAGAAGTCTCGCATGTTAAACCTCACCCTCTTATCTATTTTTCCATTTCCATATTAAGCCTGTAATATATCTGTCTTCAACACCTGGTATCCTCCGTCACTTGTCCTGTATGTCTCCTTGTAATTGATAACAATACAATACACGATTGTCAGTACAAACTATGCTTATTTAACGTTATTAACGAGCAGAGAGGTACACCCGTGTCATTCAATCGCGTAGAGTATCCAGTTATAGCTTAATTTCACATACGCCTTTTGCCTCAAAATATTAGTTATGAAGGCCTTAAAACGCTCCGTTTAGGAATTATTTAACGATATCGATTCAAAAATGCGGCCGGGTGTTGCGGTTGAATGTGACCTGAATATTTAGATGCGTTTTTTTTTTAAAACAAATCCGTCATATTTTTAAAGTCAAAGTGAAAGCCATCGCGTCTCCGTGAAATTCTCTTTCTTTGGAGACCTCATTCATAAAGAATGGTTGCGTGTGAGAGCCGCAATAGGTCTGTACACCACGGAAATAATATAGGAGGCGACGTTTCCACAAAGAATAAACGAGTAAAAAGCTCATCAAAACGCATAATGCGTATTGAAGTGGTCATGAAAAAACATTTTCTGATGTGACAATTAAATTTTTCCCTTTATTTCAAATGAACTAATTACCTTTGATTCGGCAAAAGTTTGGTGTGACTAGTACGTTCAGAAATTTAAAAAATGTTATAAGAATTCATTTGATACTAAATTGAAATGAATTGTGGAGTCAATACTGTTTGATCTGTAGCTCAACATATATTTTAATAATACTTTACGTAGTCATCCGTACACAGTATTTGAATAACCCACGAGTGTGCGTATGTGCGGATCCGTCTCTCTCGATTAGACCGCTTCCCGTGCATCAATCGAGACATACGAGGTGTCATTCGACGTGTCTCGGTCTCCTAATGGGGAACTAATAATTTGTTTTCGGATCCGGCCAAAAGATTCTAAGAAATTTCCAAAAACGTGTTTTTGCGTGTTTTGGCTCCGCGATCTTAGTGCATAGTTAGGGAATTAAATCAATGCCACCTAAGTAGATTTATCTAGGAGGCGATGATTAAACTCCATTACCCTGTGGTTATTTTCAGTCTACAATACCATAATTTTCGTCCATGAGGATGGCAACACTGTTGACAAACATGCAATATTACATGAACATCGCCCGGAAGAATTTGTTGTGAATTCGTAAAGTATTTTATGCGTATTTTTTATAATCTTGAAAATTACCTCGGAACACCAAATTTGAAGTACATCAAGTGAGTACGAACAAAGCCAGAACTGTAATACTAGAGAATACATTTTTTTAAGGATGCAATGATCGATTTCCAATTTAATAGACTTACAACTTATTCACCTTATTACATAAACATACAAAATAGTAACCTTTTAATGCTATCACCTGTTACAGGTGATTACAATTTTACATATATATATATATATATATATATATATATATATATATATATATATATATATAAAGGACTGAGTTTGTGGAGTTTTAAAATCTTAAAAAATTAGGAGACAAAAATACGGAAGTGTTAAGCAATTCAGGGGATTAAAAATGTAGTAGTAGAAGATTTTGCGACAGAATTTTCCGAACTAATTGAGAATGATCTCGTATTAGCATGAGAGAACAACGCAGGTGAGCAGTTTACAGGTGATTACATTTTTCATATTATACAACAAAACGTAAAATATATAGCTATACTAAATTCTAACTTTTCGTATCATTCGTACCTGCAAGTATATTTTAGGCGATTATAATTTAAAATTGCAGTATTACCAGTTCATGTCCGTATGGAGGTAATAAACAAAGCCATTGGGTGTTGGGAATTATTGAATGGGTGTATAACATTAACAGCTATTACGATTCACCGGTCTAAAAGTCTAATCCCATATACTGTAAGCACATATTTGAATCAAGCAAATCATGAAAGAAGTAAAGCATGAAACAAATTTTCAACACCCGAGAATACTTTTGAAACAGTTTACAGTGTCGGCGAAGCCACATTCAACTAGTACGTAATTAGTGGACAATGCCATTTCATATCAATTTGCAGCGGGGTCGTCAACCCTTTTATGGGTGAGAGCTACTCGGTAATGATGTACCGTTTTCAGATGACAATTATTTTTAGACGTCTCCCACCAATAAGTAAAAATAAAATCATATTTAAAAAATAAAATTCATACTAGCTATGTGTCAAATTCTTTTCGTAGTTGACGGCCCAGCATAGTAATAGAGTCTGTGTAGACTTGAATAGTACACACTAAGTACTACAGTACATAGTACTCCAGTTGGCAGGTACATTTTACCTAGAAAAGGGCCTTAAAAACTTTTTCTTTAGGTATGTGTATATACCAAGACTCCCCAAGTTTTTGACCTTCTAGATTCTGTGCTAAATCTGGAAGATCGAATTAATGAAAGAACGTCTATTATTGAGATTGTCTTCTCCTTCCACTGTATTTGTGTAAATACCAATTCGTAGATGAGCTCTGTTAAAAAACAAGTTTATATCAATATCTCAAGCATAATAAATGTAATGTAAATTTAGTTATTTACTTGATTCAAAGTACCAACCTATGTATTATCAAACACGGCCATGAAATTATCTTTTTCAAACAACAGCTACTCATATCCTTCATGCTTTCAATTCCAAAAGTAACAAAACGGTCGCGAATATTATTATTGGTAGTTTCTATAGAAATGTTTCATTTTCTCGCCAATATTAAGTGGAAGCTCGTTTCAATCTTCACGTATATTTTCCTCTGCTATCACCCGTTTAAACTTCGCGCTGCCTTATAAGTAGGCGGAAAGGAATTGGTTGGCCGCTTGTGATAAAAGTTCCGTTGAATTCTTTCGGGGACCAGGCACAGGCCGCAGGAAGAGTGTTGGTGTGGTGGTGGCGGCGACAGTGAACGCTTTGAAGAGTTTAGTAAGTGGCTGCTCTGCTGAATACGTTTATAGATGTACACTTGACAACCTTGGCGGATAAAAATCATCTAAAGCACCGTTTCCCGAACTGTGTTCCGAAGAACGTTACACAGTGTACTTCAAGGTATGTTGAAGTGTTCTCGGTCAATTTTCAGTGGAATTATAGAACATACGAATGGAAAAAGACTTAAATCGTGACTTTATTTATTTATCACACTTTATTCCAAGTTTGTAAACAGAATAACTATATCGCATTGAATTTAGTCCAGAAATACTGATGGTAAACATTGCCAATACATTTTTTATGCGGCGTGCCTCGGACAGCGAAGAGCATCATAAATTGCATTGAATTTTCACATATTATTGTCATTCTTTGTTACTCGTAAAATGTAATATATATCGAACATTGAATTACGGAAGTAACGCGACATTGAATGGCAATTTTTTAATTATAGTCATCATAAGTATTATATAGGAAAAGAAATTAATTCGATTTAAAAGGTGGTATCATGGAAATAATTCGATCTATAAGTCGATAACATGGAGGTAATTTTATATACTAGCTTGATATTTAGTTACGTAGCTGGTTCGAATTGAACCGTCTTAAAGGGAATTCTAGCGTCTGGCTGATTTGATCAGGAGTTTTCCTTGGATTGTCCGATCAATGCCAATGCCAGAGCAGTACTTAAAGGGCCATGGACCGCGCGCGATCTCTCCTTTTCATAGGTGTCCCCTCCTCTCCCTTTACACACAGTTTCACTTACATGCGGCACACTACCACGGTGTATGGAGATCAGTCAAGAGCATAGAGCTGGGACCGGCAAAGGTGGCTTAGGGCGTCTACTATTGCCAATACAGTGCCACTACCTGGGAGGTCCTAGAGTTCGAGTCCCAATGGTGGCAGGATTTTCAACACTAGCTAGACAGCTTGGTCGAATTCTGCCGCTGACTGGAGGAGAATTCTAGCGGCCGGCTGCTTGTTTCGGTAGTTTTCCATGGTTTCTACGACCAACACCTGGCGAATGCCGGAGCAGTTCACTAACAAAAGAACCGCGCGCGATCATTCCGTCCTCTTCCTTGTTCCTTTAACCCCCCTTTCTTGCACACACTTAACACACTTGCGCTACACTAACCCACTTGTCGGGAGACCAGCCGGGAGCTGAGAGCTTGTCTCGGCTGGGGCGGTGCTCCACTGGTGCCTGAAAGAGGAAAATTCTCGCAAGCTGATGTAGGTCGGCGCCGGATCTCGCCATCCAGCGGGGGAAATTCACCGCCACCTCCCGTATTAAAATGTATTACACTTACGGGACTAATGACCTTAGCAGTTGATGCGCCCGGAATCATCAATCAATCAACAGTGTCCCACCAGTTATGAGCCACCCCACAACTTCTTAACGGTTTATGACGTCGAAATGCAGTTTTCGTTCAACAATGCGGAATCATAGGGCAAGTAATATGATGATAGATATATTGTTGGAAATATTTTTAGTTTCGAGAAATTTAATCATCTTTGATTATTTAAATGGAATTATATATTTTTCTCGCCAGCATTTGATGGATCATACAAAGAGAAATACATTAATGTATCACATGTTAACATTTTGATTGTAATTTGAGTGCAAAATTAGACTTTCTGACATGTGATTTTAAATTAAATTAACACCATTTCCTGCAGCAGCTCTTGCCTTTGGGGAAGGTGTCCTTCGCGACGCCAGGCGCTGCGAAGCGATGGCAGCGCCGCGAAGCGATGACCATATTCCCCAAAGGAGACACTTGCAAGGACTGCTACAGGAAATATTGCACGTTTAATTTAAAATCACATGTCAGAAAACATAATTTTAGACTTAAAATATTATCAAAACATTAACACATGTAACATCATTGCATTCCTCTTTTTATGACCAAATTGCAAATGATAACAATAAACGGTTCCATTTAAAAAATCACAGATGATTTTATTTCTCAAAACTTAAAAATATTTCTACACCATATTACACGCCCCATCATCACGCATTATTGAGTGAAAACTGCATTTCGACATCGTGAACCGTTTAGAAGTTATGGGGGTGGCCCATAGTTGGTGGGAATGTATGTAGAGAAGGAAACCCTGCAAGTTGACATGTAATCTCACGTTCCAACAGGGAAGGAGCAATTGGCACGGTCCGGCATACGGAATCGTATAACATGCACTGCACTTATGGGACTGATGACCATAGTAGTTGGTGTTATGTATTTATTTTGTTGCAGATTTCGTGGGACGTGGAGATGAACGGAAACGTCGTCGTTAAGTTGTTCATAATGTAATATGGAATAAAAACACGTGTATGACCTACTACAATTAAAAGGTTCATTAACATTTACAAATTGTGTGTTTTAATCCGGGATTATTATAACAGTTGACGTATGAAAAAACTCAAAATAATCAGTCGATCACTCTTGCACATAGCACACTTAAGTATGCCTGAATGTACTGCGTGATTACGATATTATTTTATTATTTTGAGCAACAATATTCTATTAAAATAATAATCTCCCTACACCACTCCTGACTAATCCATAGGAAATTACAAGTTTCAGAAAATGTTCCACTCCATTTGAAAAGCTGACTTTAATGTTATTCAAATGTTATGAACTTTCCGCACTTTGTAAATCATCGTTTCAACAGAAAAATAGCTTCATTGTAGAACCCAATTAAGAACGTTTCACACTGCCTGAGCTATGGAAAGGGGAAACCCTTCAAAAGTTAAAAAAAAGTTCAATAAAAGTTTGTTTTGTTGATTTCGTCTAAGAGACATGGCTCGTGTTCTGAGGTACACGTAAACCAGATTTTAAGGCTGCAAAAAGCGTAGTTTTTAGTAATATATGATTGTAACGTGTGTTTCTGCGAAACGTACGTTGCCTATCCGCCTGATGTTCTTATGTCATCATCTAGGAACATCAGTTTTTCATCTTAAATGTATTTTATGCAGGCCTGTGGGTAACAGTCGATCATTTGTTCAGTCGTTGCTTATTAAGCTGTTGTCTATGGTTTCTAATACTTGGAATCTTTCCTTGGAGTATTATGTTGAGAGATTGTATAGATTTATTAAACCAATTGGTTTAGTCATTTATGTATAGATGGAAAAGAAAAACAAAAATGTAATCTACCATTAATGAAATAAGAAAAAGATACAGACGTTTCTTTACCATATTGAAGGCCAACAGTTAATGTTGAATGGCCATATAAATAACATTTTTCACCAGCCATTTAGATGGAGGAAGATGAGAAAACGATGGGTTACTTGGATTCAGGGAATTGAAAGAGTAACAACTGAGAGAATCCTGAAACAGGAAGTCGCCCAGGGTAGGTCCCTGGGGAAGCTGAAATTCGGAATACTGCAGAAGTCGTGGGAAACCCGCTTGAAGATCATTTGCCACCTAGGAACTCCAAAGAGTCGTCTATTTCAGGTAACCATAGATTTCAAAGAAAGACACTCGGAGAGAGGCAAAATGGTGAGCGGCGCTGCCCTTGGTCTTGCGACTGCCGCCCGCGCCCTGCGACCTGCGTCACAGCCCCGAGGTCGCGCCGCGCCGCCCCGCGCAGAGCGTGCGAACGGCGGAGAGCGGAGCTCGGACAAAGGGAGGCCGCGAGGCAAACAATAGACGCGCCACCGACGCGAGCGCGACGCAGCGGCAGGATGTTGTGGCGTAGAAAGCAGGAAATACAGACGCACCGAATCCAACATCGCTCGCCCTCAGCGCTGCGTCGAGACTGCGTGTTGCGTCTGCGAGGCAGGAAGACGACATCACCTCGCCCTGACACGCCCCTCTCACCTGACGGCGACCTTCGCTCTCGCCCTGCCTGTCACCCTCGCTCTCGTCTGGTGGTGGCCCCTGCGTTTCGCGAGATGAAACTGCCAACCTCGGTGACCTAGGCACCTGATGGTGACCCTCGTTCTTGTCTGGTGAGTCAGGAAGACATCACCTCGCCCTGACACTCCCCTCTCACCTGACGGCGACCTTCGCTCTCGCCCTGCCTGTCACCCTCGCTCTCGTCTGGTGGTGGCCCCCGCGTTTCGCGAGATGAAACTGCCAACCTCGGTGAGCTAGGCACCTGATGGTGACCCTCGTTCGTGTCTGGTGAGGCAGGAACACATCACTTCGCCCTGACACACCCCTCTCACCTGACGGCGACCTTCGCTCTCGCCCTGCCTGTCACCCTCGCTCTCGTCTGGTATTGGCCCCCACGTTTCGCGAGATGAAACTGCCAACCTCGGTGACCTAGCCTCTTGACCTGGGCACCTGATGGTGACCCTCGTTCTTGTCTGGTGATGCAGGAAGGAGACTTCACCTTTCCCTTTATGTCCCTCTCACCTGACGGCGACCTTCGCTCTCACCCTGGCTGTCACTCTTGCTTTCGTCTGGTGGTGGCCCCCACGTTTCACGAGATGAAACTGCCAACCTCGGTGACCTAGCCTCTTGACCTGGGTTCCTGATGGTGACCCTCGTTCTTGTCTGGCGATGACCCCAAGTTTCATGAGATGAATTGTTTCTCACCAGACGGCAATCTATATTCTCAACTGAATTCTCGTCCATGTTTGGCGGTAGTAGTGCATCCCACGTGTACTGGGATGCAATTGTTGCCTTCTCTCTTCCCTGACGAGAACGTGAGCACTCACCAGTCGGTGACCCTCAGACTTGTCTGCCGGTGACCCCACGTCTCATGGGATGAATCTTCCACCCTGTCTCTGACCAGATGGTGACCTACCCTCTCACCCGACGGTGGGATGTTCCCTTTCGTCTTCTCTCTCTCTCTCTCTCTCTCTCTCTCTCTCTCTCTCTCTCTCTCTCTCTCTCACTAACAACCAACCATTCTCCAGACAGCGGCTGAATGGACAGAGGCCTGGGCCATCTAAGCCGGTGTCTCCTGTGAATAAAGCATGCACTACACTTACGGGGCTAAAGACAGCGGAAACACACGCGCCCGGAAACACACACCAAATAATCAGTCAGGCTACTCGTCGCAAACAACGCCTTCTCCAGATCAAAGAAACAAGTTGAAGATCCCTGACTCTCGCGAGTCACATTGCCTGTTAGACTGTGAGCATCTTGCGCAAACAGCTGCAGGCGGTGGCATCGTATAAAGGTTTTATTTCTTCAAGCAAAATTGGATCTAAAATTGGATGAATTTTAATGTACCATCTATAAAACATTTTTCCTATTTAAACGGTAGTCAATGATCATAAAAATAAATCAAAAATTAAATATCATGGTTGTATTTTCTGCCACATTGAACCGTCGTTGTGATATCTTAAAGTGTGTTTCATGATGTGCCTTATAACTCTCATCTAGGAACGCACAAATTGTGTTGCTACTGATTTTTCTTTATAATGGAAACTAAATTACAATGGAAACAATTTCTAAAAATGGAGAATATTGACTTTGTGGACTATAGTAGAACGTAATGAACAAATTATATAGATAAGAGTTCATTCTACTAATTTTAATGTATTATTAAAATTTAGTGTTTTTACTGTAAAACCAGTTAAGAAGAGCAAATGATTACAAATCCGGGGCCCGCTTTCGAACATTTAAAACAAAAATCATAAAATTTGGTTGAGTAGAAAGCTCAGTTTCTTTCTAAATGAAAACTCGTATTAAAGTTGTAGATTTTCCCAATCTTGCCAGGCAATGCATGTATTCTTGACCGTGCTTGTAACGCCACCGCGTCGAAGCTGTGAAGCCAATTTGGGTCGCTTTTAACAGGGAATTTTCTTTACAATACTACTCATAAAGTCCATAGAGAACAGTATTAACCAAATGAATTCATTGTAAATTATTTTAATAATCTTATGGGGGTATGTTTGGCATGCGAGTCAATTCAGTCCTAAACGATCCTCTCAATCATTTCATTTTCGAAGTTGATGTAGAAAAAGACGACAGAAATTACTACAAATTACGAAGAAATACTACGACTTTACATGTCAACGTATTGAAAAGTTTTGTTTCTATATTATCCTTTATTCTTCATGCAGAAGTATCGCAATCTGAAAGAAGGCTCATACACTTTGTACACGCACCAAGACACGTTTTTCTGTCTTTGGTATAAGAATACGTACAAACTAGATCATATTTAAACCGGCGAATGAGTCGGGCCACAGAAACCAAACATGAAACAAATTATACATTTAAATTATTAAAAATGAACTTCACAATATTTGGAGCAGAAACATATCAGAAAATCGGTACAGTATGTCTCTATATCGCTGGTAGAGCATTGGTATTTGTTACCAGATTCATCCGTCGTTCCGATAATTAACATTGTCATAATATTAATTTAACATAATATTAAAGTAATAATATTATGAAATGCTCATATTCCTATTTTCCTCTCTAATATTTTAATACATTTCAAATATAATTAAAAGAATTCAAATATTGTTTTATAATATATTTAAAAATCCGGATATCCCCGCCGTGAATGTTAGTAAACACGTAGATTAATAGATCTAATTGCTTAACGCCCGCCCTCTAGAAAAATACCTGCATTTCTGAAATTTCGAGTTCTGGTGACGCCACCTGTTGAAGTCAAGCAACACACCATCACCTAGTGACTAGTATGTTGTCTTTTTGTTTTTTTATCTGAAATTTTTCACTACAAGTATCACTAAGTCGTTTTTGTATGTTTACAGGGCGGATGGAAAAAACGTTTTTTCTCATTTAGTTTCATTTGATCACTCACTTTGTTTAAAGTCGACAGAGAGGACTGTTTCACTATAGTATAAAGAAATCTTGACTCGTCACGCCGACGTCCTTCTCCAAATGAGATCGTCGAGAACAAAAATTAATAAAGAAACATCTACTTGAAACACTGAACTTCTACAGTTTTCCGAATCACCATCACGTATCACAATCACGTTCTGAGACAGATTTCTTCAAAAAAGTTCAGAGTATCATCCTATTATATATTCATAAAATGAAGAATAAAATCACTTCTATGGTTACCCGCAGAAAGAACATCCCCTTACAATCATTAGGTTATCCATGACAACGAAATGTAGGAACAGTCGATATCGAATTGGAATGACAGTCGATAACAGACAGCTAACGATACGTGTTGTAACCAAGTTCTCCACAGGAAGTTCGGCGCGCTGTTCATCATACATCTGAAGAGGTAATTGCGTACTGAAGCGAGCATCAAGCGGGGTGCCGTTAAAAGGGTAGCAAAGTGCCTGCGGTTGTTCCTCCATACATTTTCACATTTATAAAATTTTGTGTAGTGTCTTGTTTGAGGTCTTATAAATACTATGTTCAATTTTTATTTTCAAGTGTAGACAGTTAAATATTACTAGTGAGCGAATTTCGTTTTCAGAAGTGTTTCTTTCGAAGATCGTACAAACTCAATGGATTCAAAAATTGATTCGCGTGATTGTTTGGAAATAAATTGTATTATCATACTGCGTCTCATATTATTTTGTTATTATTTTTTAACAGGGTGGTTAAATTTCAGGTTTCGTTTATTAGGCTGAATTATATTTTTCTTGCCGACTAACGTGTTACCATCTGAGTAAAAAAATGATACTTTAAGTAGAGAGATATATCAATGAAATAGTCGTTATACATGTATGTTCAATATTTTTAAAATATCGATTATCTAAGTAAGCAAATACTGTAGGTAATATTTTTCTACGAGCTTTCAAAGAAGAATGCAAACGTACTCGCATGCGTATTTCCTGCTTTTTCAAGAAACGACCCAGATCTTGCGTACGAGCCGCTTGAATTCTAAACGTATTCTCTTGTTTTACTTGTTCGCTTGAAGCGTTTACAGATGCTATTGGGAGCGCTGCTGTTTACATCCAGTTTCATTTTCAAACTCTTCACAACCCATTCATGTCAGAATATAAGAGTTGTAGGAAGTAGTGGCTTACGCCTCAATTACGAAAGGAAGAAAAACATAAAAACTCTATGTGAAGAGGGAAATTAATTAAAAATAATTTTAGGCAATGCTCGGAAGTAATGGACTGTTGAGACGTGCGCTATCATATCGCTAGTTCTGAAACAACTTTTATTTGTTCTTTTCATAGCCCTTTTCACTTGTATTTAGACAAGCATGAGCTGCTAAAATCCAGAACGCGGCGACATGATGTCGACAAGTTCCTCATTCTGCCATTGGTAATCATAAACTGAACAAGTCAACCCTTACACTGTCACTTGTCGATCGTCTTTTGTTCACAGAACGACGCTGGGTTTCGACTCTAATTTATGATCAAACCTCCAAGAAAATCCATGGAGGAGATTTTCAAGTCTCCCCGCGAATACCCCAACAAGCCACGACGCCTCCGCGATCTGAGCTCCGTCTACCCAGTGGACGAAAGCGCTTTGCTATCGGAAGCCTTGGGCAAATTCCGGAAGGAGAATTTAAGGGGCGGCGGCGACTCCCAGTCACAGAGTTCCGCCCAGTCTTCGACCTTACCCGAGACCCAACCCCAGACCCCGTCGGAGACGAGCGAGGCCTCATCTGGTGAAGGCGCGGCTGAGGCGTCACTCCCCGTTGTGCCGTCTGCCTCTTCAGCTGTGACGCCTGGGCAGGAGTCGACACTTCACCCTGAGACCTCTCACCCAGTGGCACAGTCCCTGAACACTAGGTGGGGCATTAGGGTGTTTAAGCACATTTGTAACGTCTTGACTGCAGGAACTGTATATCACGTAACATCCGTCGTTAGGATTTCTTAACACTAGTGTTCAAAAACCCGATTTACCCGATTTACACGATTTACCGAAAAGTTTGCTCTTTTCTGCAGCAAGATATTGCACAGAGTTTATAATGTTAAGCTTGCATGAGTAAATGTTTTGGAGACGAACAACGTTAGAAGCGAATTTTCAAATTTGTACTAAAGCAAGAAAGCTACATTATAAACGAGTTGGATACACTATGTTTTGTATAACGGAATTATAGATTTATAAGATAATCAATGTTAATATTGGGAAACAACTGTATTGTGACGTCACGGGTATTTGACATCTGTGAGAAACAACGGTGGTCGACTATTCCGTTTACCGCTACCTCCCCACGATTCACCCGCTGCTATTTGCTGAATGTGTGATGACGCAAGTATTCGTGCAATAATCGAAAAATACATCATCTGTGTCGTAAGGTGTCCTTTATGAACGATTTCTTCTAACGAAAAAGGTCGTTTATAATGCTGGAATAAAAAAGTTTCAGCGCGATAGCTGCGTACCTTACGCATTGTATAAAATAAAGTGGTTACGGGGAAAATATGACACAGATACTTGTAGATTCCTTGAAGAACAGAAGGATTGAAAATTCGGACCCGCGAAGTGAGACATCTATTATCAATGAAAATGCAATTTCTGTAAAAAGAAATTTGAAAACCATCATCATTTTGAGATGATCAAATAAAGATTATCCTGGCTATACGAAAAGTCAGAGGCTTATGAAATACTGACTTAATATAGACCCCATTGTCCACATTAATATTCTCAACTTTCGTTGCCGCACGTGTTATGCCCAAATCAAAACGTGTGACACTTAACGCGACGAGCCTAAAGTGGCCACCAGGCAAATGACGGAGCAGTGTCGTAACAAACGGGCCACGGACCGCGAGCGATCTTTCCTTCCTCTTCCTTTGTCATATCTTCATTCTTACTTATCCACATTTACATGCATTATGTTACTACGCATGACGGAAGACCAACCGGGAGCTTAGGGCTTGCCCCGGCTAAGGCAATGACCCTCTGGTGGGATAAGGAAAACCCGTCGTGTAGTTCGGCACCGGATTTCGCCACTCAGCTGATCAAGAACACCACTTTCCGATATAAAACATGCACTACGCGTATGAGAGTAATGGTAATATCAGTTGACGCGCCCAGAAACATGAAATAATCAATCAATCAATCAATCAATCAATGGAAGAGTTCCGTGTAGTCAGCGCTCTACGCGTTTCCTAAATCAATTTTACCCGATTTACACGATTCCTTCTAACCAGTGACGACTCATTCTTAGGTTGCATGGTTGAACAACCCCTAGATAATTAAAAAAATATTTTATAATACACATTCTCGTTTTAATGGCATGTAATATTCAAGATATTGCAGCAATATCGATGTATGTGAAATCACTTTGAAACGAAATACCGCCCAACTGGCGTACACTCCGGCATCTGGTGCCCTCCCAGATATTGCACCACGCTCTTGTCTCTTGTCTCTATTAATTACCGCATTTATTGAATTTATTCTTTGGCTCTACGCTTCAACACGCTATAACATAGGGACTTCGGTGTTGCAACCAACAGGTGGGGGAGTCTTGCCGAGCGCTGCGCGGTGAGCCGAGGGGAATCCCAATTTTCTGTCTTCGTCTGACATTACCTGTAACATAATTTTAGGAACTTCGCATGTTATTGAAAGTACACAAGTTTAGTCAATTATTGACGGTATTTGATTAGATTTTTGATTCAAAATTTACATTTGATTGATACATTTGATGAGTTCGTTGTGTAAAGTTCGCCGTTCTGGAAGGAAGTCCCTTTCTGTCTCTCACGGTGGGTGCGTATTTTCGGCTGCAGTTACAGTTGAGTTAGTCTGTGAGCGTTGATGTGTGCGTGGAATATATTTATTACAAGCTATGCCAGGGTGGTGAAATTTTCGAAATATAATAATTTTGTGAAAAACGCGTCCAAGCAAAGGTGCATGTGGCAAAGTGCTGGAGTGCGATCATTGTATTTTCGAAAACAAGTTCTTTTTTCTTTTGTATGAATTCTATTACCGTCTCAATTGTCTCAATGCAGATTTAATAAAAAACTTAAATGTCCAATGGAAATCAAAGCCAGAACCACGGACACTACGTATAAAATTATGTAAGTAATGTCTCAATATAGACTTTTATTTAATTTAGTTTTTATTAATTTATATGAATTGCTTACATTTATACATCAGTGTTCTGAATTTTGGGAAATTACACTTCCGTCATTCGATGGAGGTGTTCCTCTCCAGTCTGTAGGAGAATCAGCCACCTCTGCTTTTGACGAACGTTTTTGGGAATTTTGGCTAACGCGCCAATGCGCACAGTGTCTCTGCCGTCATAAGCAGCTCTGAGCTTACGCGCGTTCGATAAGTCTCCCGAAATCGTTCATCGAAAGGAAGTGTGTAAATCGAGGGTCCGAAAAGTTTGCTCTTTTCTGCCGCCGAGCTGAGGGCCCTTGGCCAAGTGCATCGAATGTTTGGTCACCACGTTATTTTCCTTTACTCGCGGAAATACACAAACTAAGTCGCAAGAACTGGAAGTTTTGTCATATACTTGTTGAATTGTCCCGCAGCTGACTTTCAGATGTCCGAAGGGAATTTTGAAATGTAAATATTGACGTTATTCTTTTGGTGTTCGTGCTGCAAGTTACCGAAATACATGCAGTCGACTCTGGTTTTAATAAATCCTAAATGTTTCGATTATAGTGAACTCTTCACATTGGATACAGTTTACATAAAAAATTCTTTGCCTCAGGACAACGCATTTCAATAACACTAAGAGTTTATAGGCGGAGGATGAATTTCGTAAGCTCATTTCTGGCAAAACTGTTAAACGTAAAAACTGAGTACGAGGAGAAAACTAAAAAAATTCAATATGGCTAGGATATTAATGCTGTGAAAGGGTCTTACTGGTCAGAAAAAAATAAGTGTGAAGACAAAGATGATACAATGAAGAAAGTGTTCCAAAAAGACAAGTGTCATTCAAGGATGTGAAGACTATACTTAAATATTTTCTATGTAGTATCGAATGTTCTCCATCGATCTCGTTTTTTTGGAACGGTAGAACAACGTACTGACTCTGCAGAAGGATCTGCAAAACGTATTAATTACTAGTGGAGCTAAAACACATACTTTCTCGCTCTTAGCCCTTAGATTACGTATTATATTTATAACGCGTTTTCTCTCTGAATGAACACATCTCAGTCACCATTTTTGTAAAACTCAGTACAAATCGTAGAACATTAGATGCGAAAACTAAATATTTTCAAGCAAATATCAAAACAAATTCGACAATTATAACTGCATTTCATACAGCTTAATCATGTCTCAACAACGAGACGGAATTCACAGAACTACAACTGCCGTCTCGCAAGACGGATTGCCATTAACGCATTCCAATAGGATATTTTCTGAAGGCTAGCAACTTTTCTTTCATAATACTATTACATTTAAATCGTATTTTTAAGAGAGCTAATTTCCAAATTGGATGATTTCAATTCAGGTTTGCGAATATCTTGAAAGAAAAATGTCAATACACTGAGAATGCAAATACATTTCTCGCAACACTGCCAAAAAAGATGAATTATCAAATAGATTTTAAATCATTTCTAAAAGATTAATTTGTAAACGTATAACAAAAGCTCGAGTTAAAGAAACGAACAAGTAAATAAGAAATAGAATACAAATTCTAACTTCCGTAGCATCCAACTGCCTCCAAGCACCCTCAAATTACGTTCACGAAGCGCAGACAATTCGGAGCGTGCGAGTATGTTTGACGCCAATTTTCACAAAACATACTTATATTTTTCGAAAAATTGATCATCATCTTATTTGAAGATTTCAAATTTTTGCAATTTTCGAAAAATCAAGGTTTTTAAGAAACCCGAGATCTCCACTATCCTATTACGCTATCCGACAACAAAGTTTAATCAAAAGATTTGTAGTATTTTTTTTAAAAAAATTTTGTAAATGTCCCATGGGGGCTTAATGAAAAGTATACCCCAGTACTAAAATATCGGTTTCAAATTCAATAGGCCATCATTCAGATCGATTGTGGAATATCAATTTTGGAGAAAATTGACCGAACGGTTTACCGCTAGCGTTGTTTACAGACTGTTTTGCCGTCAACCGATTTTTCGATATTCAGGACTCGCGAAACATGGATTCTGCACCACGTGTTAGAGCTTTATTGTTTCTAAATATAGCAAATGCTAAAATCCACTTTTACAATTACATGTACAATTGACATATCTCATGAGCTATTTTTGGTTATTTTAGTGAACTTCTTTAATAATATTATAAATCGTCAAGGAAATATTAGTTAATTTTTGAATTTTCGGAAATAGTGAATCTCTCTTCTAAAACTGTGGCCCTGGGGGTTCACTATAACCAGAGTCAACTGTAGCTTCTTATTCTTTTACTTCTTTTTCTACTTCTTTTACAACTATTTCTTCTTCTACCACTACTTTTCTACACCTTCTTCTTCTACTTCCTCTACTTCTTTTTCTTCTTCATTGTACTTGTTTAACCAGCAGCGAAAGCGATCTCGACCACCCAACCCCGCCGCCGCCGCCTCCGCCGCCGCTGCTGCCGCCCCCGCCCCCGCCTCCGCCCCCGCCCGCGCCTTCGTCGTCGTCTATGTCGTCGGCGGCGTCGGCGTCGTCGGCGGCGGGGGCGAGCGGGGACTCGGGCGCGGAGGAGGGGAGTGGCGGGCGACGCGACCGCGCGCTCAGGCGCCGCCGCGGGCCTCGCGACCGCCGCCCTCTGGTCTGGAACAGTAGTTTATGCAATTAGCTTACAATGTTATGCTTTATTGCACGAGAACATGTTTTGAAAACGAGCGACGTTACGAGCGGGTTTTCAAATTTGTATGAATGCAATTAAGCAATATTATAAACGAGTTGCACACGCTATTTTTTTGTATAACAGTATTATAAATTTATAAGAGAATCAAACTTAATTTTG
Source organism: Teleogryllus occipitalis (assembly GCA_011170035.1). Classification (NCBI taxonomy): domain Eukaryota; kingdom Metazoa; phylum Arthropoda; class Insecta; order Orthoptera; family Gryllidae; genus Teleogryllus; species Teleogryllus occipitalis. The sequence continues at coordinate 101,932 of BLKR01015020.1, forward strand.
CGAAACAACTTTCTTGTGACGTCTACGACATCTGTGCGAGATTGGGTGTTTGACATCTGTGCGAGAAAACGGTGGTCGGCTGTGCCGTTTATCTCTACCTCCCCACGATTCTCTCGGTGCGATTGGCTGATAAAGCAATCATTCGTGCCGTAAAATGCCCGATTATGAACGATTTCTTGCAACAAAATAGGTCGTTTATAATGCTGGTATACAAAACAAAAAAGCGTTTGGAATAGTAACTCGTATGAGTGGTAAAAGTGGCATTTTATTTTGCGAGTAAAAATTGTTTCGACCCATGGCCGATAGGCCGAATGGCGTCATCTACGTGCAAAATAATATCACTTTTACCTTGTATGTCATTCATTATTTTTTAGACAGATTTTCTGCCTTTCATTTTGCTTGAATTCAATGGGTTCAATTTATTGGGTTCTACATTACATTAAGATCAGATGTAGCTGATGAAGGGAAAGTATTTTGTTTTTATTGTTGCATTCAAAGATTTATCTGAACATTTGAGAATCGCCTCACTTTTAGCACCAATGCTAAAAATTGAACTCTAGCAGGATGTGCATGCTCTAAAAGTGACTGCGTTTATTAGTGGCTCTCTAAAAACTATATATTAACCTCCATTTCATTATGTCAAAATACTTTCATTACTAGATGAACGTCGCACCTCCGGCGGGTATTTTCATGTTTAAAAGTTTAATTGTGCTTTGCAAATCATAGTGAACAAATTTTAATTATATTGCAGTTCTCAGCTTGTCCATTTCCGGGTTTAGAAAGTTAAATGAGGAAGAATCGATTACAATACTTGTTTAAACGATGTGAATAAAGAAATAATCCAACCACAACGATTCAAAGTTTCAATACTTATTAAAACATTTAGTACTCGAACTACACACACAAACACTTTTCCCATCGTCAGTGGCGTACCGAAACAATATAGATCACGCAAACAAACAACAGCTAGACAATATGCTGGAAACAACAGCTAGGAGGCCGCTGGATAGAAACGCTACCTAGTAGGCCCTTGTAAATGACACCTTTTTAAACATTTTATTACATTTTTGGAGGGTTAGTGTTTCCAGGTATTTCCACGCGGAATCAAGGGTGGGCAAAAATGAGCAGAATCACGAAATCAATGTAACATTATATTGAATGATATTCTATACAAATTTGCATTCAATTTAATCGCACGAATTAAGTTATTTTTGTTTGTTTAAAAACGTTTACACAATTTCACGTTCCACGCATAGTGCCGGATCTGTGTGATGTATCTCACAATTCTGCTCTTTCTAAGTTGTTTTAGAATATAATGCTTTTTCAATTTTCAACCAATGATTTGCATATTATGGAATGTTCGCACAGTTCAAATTAATATTTATATTTAAAATAAAAAGTCATACATTACGGAAATGTTTTGTTACATTGCGTTCATGACAAATACTCTTTCCAAAACTAAGGAGACGAAAAATCCGAAGTAAAACTGAGTTTTATTTCTAATAATTCTAATTATATGTTTTGAACTTGTTTTTGGCATATTGTACGGAGCAGAAGGTATTGGCAAATAGAGCAAAGACGCCACATTATATCATCCTAGCGCGAGCTGTCGGTGATTACAGACACAGAGGTGACACCGAAGCAGTATACCCTCTTTACGTTCATGTTTGAAAATAATATGGCGGTGTCCCGCTGGTGGAAGATATCTGGTTAGGAAAACTCAGCAAGCCGACGAGTTGGTCAGCGCCTGAACTCGCCTTCACCGAGGGATTATCACTGCCACCTCGTGCGATAACATGACTACACTTACGTGACTAATGACGGCAGTTGACGCGCTCGGAATCACTAATTAATGAACCAGTCAACCAACGACGAAGAAATGTTTGCTCGAGGTCCTTGGCTCGTATATTATACTACTGCTGCAGCATTCGCCTGGTGTTGTTCGTAGAAACTACGGCAAACTACCCATTAGAACAACCGCCCGCTTGAATTCTCCTCCAGAGAGTGGCTCAAATCGACCGAGCTAGTGTCGACAATCCTGCCACCGCCGGAACTTGAACCCCAGGTCCTCTCGGTCAGATGCCCTGCAGTGCCATACGTTGATACTCTGAGCCACCCAAGCCGGTTTGATCAGCATGTTAAGAGTTTAAATATTTCAGGCGATAAGATAGATTAGATAGATAGAAATTTATTCTACAATTGGGCAAATGATGCCCGGTGGCAGAATGCAAAATTACAATTACAAATATAATAATATATAAAAAATAAATATAAACAAACAAATTGACTGTCATTTCCTATATATGCAGATGGCATTTACATTCCTATACTAAACATTAAAATGCATACACACTACCATATAAATGAATAAACTTACATATTACACAAATATACATACAAACATATACGCCTATATACATAGAGAGACGAAGGAACCCTCACCTACACACCAATCAGAACTTATTCAGTCATATTCAGAAGAAATGAAATCACTTCACTTCACTTCACTGCATATAACTTTATCAAAATATTAATTGTTCAATACTTTTTCTGTAGACTACGCATAATCGCACCTTTCACTTCACTTCACTTCACGTTTTCACCCTACTGACTAATTTCCTCTATTTTTTTTTCTAAACCCTCGCGCTGAGCAAGGAAAGGGCTCAAAAACTGCCGCAGGCAAATCGTTCCAATCTACTATAGTTCTGTTTACGAAGGAGAATTTCCCTACGTCCGTTCTTTGTATTCTTGTTCTAATTTTATATTTGTGATCAAATCTATTTAAATAATCTGGTTTATCTAGCCTTCCCCGAATTTCCTGCCATGCGGAGCAACCAACGTAAGATTTATACAGCGTGCAAAGTCGTGCCCTCTTCCTCCGGCGTTCTAAAGATTCCCACTGCGCAGGTGTGTTCTTCCGAAATGTATATTTTGCCGCTCTGTTTTGTATCCTCTCTAAGCTCTTTTTAAGTCCTATTCTGTACGGATCCCAACAACTGGCTCCGTATTCCATTACCGGCCTGACAAGCGAGGTATACGCGATTTCCTTTGCTTTCGTATTACATTTTTTAAGATTTCTCATGACGAAATGCAAAGACCTCCAAGCTTTACCCACTACATAGTCCGTTTGTTTCTCCCACCCCAATTTACAATCCAGGAGAATGCCAAGGTATTTACAGTTAAGACAGCGAGTAATCCTCTAAAAGTTGCATGTGGGGTGCTTTGTTGTTGGAAAAAGTTTGACCCGAGTGGGTGCGCGTGCGCTTGCCTCTTTCGCAGATCACTGCGCGCCGTTCCTCCAGCTGCAGCTCCTCCAGTGCCGGCAGCGACGCCGACGCAGAAGCCGACTCCAGCACCGACAGCGGCTGGCTCTCCACCGACGACGACGATGACGACGAATATGAAGTTGACGAGGTATTCACTGAAACTAGTAGTTCCCGTGCGAATGACTCGCTCGCTCTTCAAATAAATATGTGCAGGGTGTGATTTCTGGCAGAACGTAATGGAACGGCGTTCCGGTACTTCGGGAACACAATGTAGAGAAAGAAAAAAAGCTAAGGACAAACATTTGGCAACTTTGATTTTTAGTTTGATCAACTTTCGTAAACTCAAAATTATATAATTTTACACTTAACTGTATGATTTTTATGAACGTAAAAAATTATTAGTTAAAAGAATATAAACTCTAAATTTTTTATTTCTTATTTTAATGTATTAACTTACAGGCAGTCATACCGCTATTACTATTTTTTATTAAGGATGTTTTATAATTATTAAATTATATTATAAATAATAATTTCTATTAAATTAATAAATTAATTTTGTGGCGCGATCCTGAACCAAAAATTTTATAAATTAACCACTGTATATTTCTAATCCCATAGTGAATTAATCACAAATTCCTTTAATTTTCTCTGCATCCATTTTCTTCAAGAATGTAAATGGAATAAAAATATAGTTATATATCTCGCAGAGTTTGTTGGCTCCACAATTCTTCTGGATTAAAGTTCGTTGTTAATTGCATGTTTGCCAACTTGTTTTTTGCGTAATATATTGTGTTATTGTTAAAAAACGTAAATTTGTGTTTTATATAAGTTTACTTGTAAATAACTTTTTTAGGACGGTGAAGGGACAAAAAGTTATTAAAATGGCGAAAGTAGTGAATTTTCATTTTTTGAACAAGGCTTTCATAATACGATTTGATCCAACGTGGATCTTCGTATTTATAATACAGGCAGATTAGCCGTATTTATAATATACGTAGTATAGAGCGCCAGGAAAATCTCTCCGCCCTGGGCCAAGTCAGGGCCTCCTATTAAAAATTACATTTATTAACATATTTATTAAGCTATGAATAGCTCCATGGTGTGGTATTATCGTTTTCTTTTGTTAGAAGCTGCAGCTCGTGATACCAACATAATTTTTGTTGCAAGCACTCCCAGCAGCAAGGTACCAATGCGGAGAGACTTTCCTAGTGAGCTGTAGTTTTCGAAAGCGAGCTTCATGTTGCTCCGCTTATGTTCTCAGCAACAAAAGCCAGCTTCATGTTGTTCCAGCCTGCTTCGCGTCGAAAGCTGATGCGTTACGTTTCGGCCGTCATTTTTTTTTTAGCTCCAATGCTCAAGATTGCACAAATGTTTACAAGAAACTAATTTTGGAGGCTTTTAAGACCCTCAAATCCTTCGGTATTGGGTGCATAAAGAGAATTTCCTCCCTTGTTGCTGTTTGCGGACTCGGACGATATTATAACGAAAGCTAGTGTGTCATTCTTTTGAGACTTTCTTGAAGATTGTAATGCGCCAAAATAATCAACCGTAAAGATCACGAAATGGTGGCTATCACGAAATGAAACTTTCAACGCGGCCGCCAACGTAGTGCCGGGAGACAGCGACACGAAAATATCTTCACTTCCACACGTTTCAGCAATCGTATAGAAAATCTGCGATCAAAATAAAATAACGTCGTCATTGCTCTACTGGTCCGAGAGCAGCACATACTGTGTTAGAGATCCATAATCTTTGCAGAGTAGAATTACTTTTTGTGATGTTTTGGTTTTTTGTTGTGTCTGAAACTTACAAGGGACCTTTCAACAGGTACAGGTCAAAATCTCGCCTATTTGTTTCTGTAGATAGATATTCACTATTTATATCTGTTGTGAAAAAAATATCTGCCGTCACGCACTAGAAGTTTTTTTTTAATTTAAAAAACAACCAAAATTCCACACTTTTCACGACACAAATCGTCGTTGCCTATGCCTTGCCTATTGTGAGAGAATGTCCGCAGAGGAAACAAGCGCTCCTACGGGGGTCGAGCTTCAATTCAGGGCAGCGAAACACTAAGCTAATGACTGCTCACGCCTTTGACAAGCCTGCAATGCGAATCCACGGGTGTATGTTATGAGAATTTAGCGTTAGCACCTCACTCTGTCGTCACACATCCCAAATGTTCCATGATCGTAGTCTTACAACGAAAACGTTGTGCAAACCGCTTCAAACGAACCGGATTAGATAACGTAGGGCAACAACTTACTGTTGCCTAGCGTATCTGACCGCGAGATCATAGAGTTCGAGTCCTGACGGCGGAGAATTTTCGCTACTAGCTAGATAGCTAAGTCGACATCAGACGCTGTCTGGAGGAGAATTCTAGCTGCCGGCTGCTTTGATCGGTAGTTTTCCGTGGTTTCTCCGATCAACACCAGGCAAATGCCGGAGTAGTACCCTAACAAATGGGCCACGGACCGCGCGCAATCCTTCCTTATTCTTTCTTGCCTTGTTCTGTCATCTCCCCTTGTACTCTACCATGTCTGGAGACCATGCTTAGAGCTTGTCCTGGTTGGGGCGGAGCGACGCTGGCGAAAATATCTGGAAGAGGAACAACTCCCGTGATATAACATGCACGGGACTAAGGATCATAGCAATTGACGCACCATGAAAATAAATCCCCATAATTCACACCCAAATGATTCGTATTCTCTGTTGTATCGTGCACTATATGTCAAGGTATTACATTCGCTTAATATGATGAATAGCATTTTCCGATCTAAGTCTTATACTCCGATTTAAACATAGCTGGACTTCCAGGTCACGAGCTGGAAAGAGAGGGGGGACATTGTAATTGAATCGGGAACTCCAATACAAAAAAATTAAATTTTAGCGAAGCTTCCCATTGGATGACAGTATTACCTTCTATTTCCAGCTCGTGTTATTGAAGTGGAGGTGTAATTAAATCAGAGTATAACTTAAAAGTTGGAGTTCGCGCATGCGCAGAGGCTCAATTGTGGGGGGCTCATCTTGGAGCGATATGGTGACTGACGCGGTGTCAAAACTCCCTATGGTGAGAGTTAATTGCTAATTTTGAGACTCCGGGTGCGTCAACTGCTATAGTCATTGGTGGCGTAAGGGTAGTGCATGTTGTAGCCGGGACAGAGTATTCATCCCGTGCTGAAATGTGAGATCCAATGCCGACCTACTCACTGACTTAGGGTTTTTCCCCATTCAGGTACCTCCTATCAGCGGGGCACCGCTCCACCTGCAAAACCTTTAAGCTGCCGACTTGTCCGAGCATGAACGTATGTATGTATGTATGTATGTGTGTGTGTGTGTGTGTATGTGTGTGTGTGTGTGTGTGTGTGTGTGTGTGTGTGTGTGTGTGTGTGTGTGTGTGTGTGTGTAAGGGGTTGGAAGAGAAGAAGGAAGAAGGAAGGAAAAACCGCGCGCAAACCGTGGCCCATTTATTAGGGTACTGCTCCGGCATCAACCACTAGTTGATCGGAGCGACTGCGGAAAACCACCGCTACTGTGAGGGCTGTTGAGCGAGGGTGAGCCCACTCACGCGGAAACTTGTTGACCGACTGGAGGCGCCCGCGGGCAGGGCGAGGCTGCAGGCGGCGGCGGCGGCGGCGGCAGGCGCAGAGGGCGCTCGCGATCCCCGCTGGGGCGCCGGCGCCGCCTCCCACGCAGCCCCCCTCGCAGCCCCCCCGCCGACCACGCCAGCGACGACCCCTAACACCCGGCGGCGGCGGACTCACGCGCCGCAGCACCGGAAGACCTGCGACCCCGTCTGAACTTCCGCTACTTACCGCTTATTTCCCGTAATTAGCCTCTTGTTACATAGAGATTTTTTTTTACAATTTTCTGAAGTATTTTGAGAACATTTGTTTACTACTTTTTCTTGTATTTATTCCATATATGTTGTACAGTTGCTATCAAAATCGTAATAAATTGATTATCTAGTTATTTATTGTATTACTTAATCAGCCGTCGGGTCTCCGTTGTAATGGGCGGGAAATAAGAACGTCCAGACTTCAAAATTTTGTTAAGTGAATAGAGTACACACACAGTATTAATTTGAGTCAATAATTCTATCTTTTTCTTCCTTTGTTTCTTCTCCTCTTTCTATTTCTTCTTCTTCTTTACTTTCTTCTTTTCCTCTTTCTTAAACGTCTTATCCTCTTCTTCTCAACCTTTTTCTTTAATCTTCTTTCGAATGCTCTTTCTTCTTCTTTTCGTCCTTTTCTTTCTTAACCTCCTAATGTTCTCCTCCTTCCCCCTTGTATCCTCCTTTCTTATCTTTTTTTTTTGGGGTGTCCCAGCTAATAGTAATGTCACGTCAGGGTTGCAAGGGTCGTTGCAACACGATTGTGTAACGCATAAACATCAAGTAGGTTTACTAATAAAACAACTGACAAATGAAAACGATTCACTAATCTTGGCTACATTTATTAACCAATCTAGTACAGGAGCCGACGTCGGTAACCTTGTTGTGGCCACGTCGACTTAATGAGATTCGATGCGCAGTTTCAAACCAGGTCTAGGAGCGCGGACTTTTCAGGAGGAAACGTTCACTCCATGGCATGTCGCGATTGGACAACGAAGGTTAAAGAATGAAGAAAATATAACGAATTTGTGAATATCGTAAATGATGTGCTTCTAGCCAGTTTACAGAGGTTGCGCCGTCTTTGGCGACAATGGTTTTAAAAATATCGCGTTAAATGTTGTGAAATGCGAATATCAATTGTGACAGTCAGCTAAAATGTAACGAAGCTCTCTCTTTTACATTGATTCAGATTTTCTTCGGGAATTGAATTAGCGCATTTCTTTATTGTAATGTCTTTGTCAAATGAATAATATTAAACTTGCAGGAAATTGAGCCGCAAATAAATTGAACTTTTCTGAACACAAAAATTATCGTGAAATCATTTTCTACAAATAAAGGGGCACGACATTTCCAGCTCGGCTTCTGAGTAAGTCCTCCGCGAGAGTTGCTCATCGTGATAATTCTGCTACCACTACTAACGAGGTTATTTGTAACCGACGCTGATAATTGTATTCGAAGAAGTGTTTCACGTGTAAAACTAGTGTAGTATTTACTACACTAAGCGAGTTAAAAGTGCGAAAACTGCTGCATTTAAAAATGGCAAGGGAGATACCAAATGATGCGGAAATGAGCTTTGAAGATATTTCCCACGCGACCTCAGTGCATGATAATAATATGTTCGCGTATCGAAATGGTCAGTTGTTTCCGCAATATCGCGATGAATACCATTCCAACCGCAATTGAGTGTTAACTTGCCACAGCAGGGTATAATGCAAGACCTTGGGCAAATTCAGCAGCAAGGTTTAATAAAACCGAAAGCAACTCAACTGCAGCAAATACATTATGGTGTTGCCGGTGATCTTCCTCCTGCTCCGGAACTTGAAATCTCAGTTGAGGAGCAACGATGTTTCAAAAAGAATATGGAGTAATCCGGAATGGATGTAAATCAACGGATGTTCAGCGACACAATTAAAAAAGGTACATGTATCTTAAAAAGAAATAGTGATAATAGGGAAGTGTTAAATGAGAAAAGACAAAAACATTTTAAAACGAGGACATTCAAGCGCGATACTATAATGTAGCTATGACAATTTTTTAATACTTACAAAACTTAAAGGCGAATAATGATAGCAGTGAGTTCAAAGTGTAAAAGTTCCAACAATAATTTTTCAAAATTACAGTAAAAAAGGTGATGAATATCTAAATTAAAAGGTACTTAAAGAGGATATATTGAAAAATTAAATTGAATATTTTGATGTCAAATACAGCAACAACAAATATGCGTGCAATTTGGTAATGTGATGATAATTTTACATACCCAAATTTGGCAATTTGGTAATGTATAGTTCAATTTGGCAAGTCGAAGATATCAGGAAATTTAGAAAAGTTTGCGGAAATGAGATAGAATTCTTCTCCTTTAAGGCGCAACGGTAAAGGCTTTTCAAGCACTAATAAATGAAATTAAAAAACTTAATGATAAATTTCCAGTATTAAAGACGTCATATTACATGGTAAAAACAGGAAACCCCTGCAAATATTTGCTGTAGATGTATAAAACAGTGTTGGTGGTAGAGCTACTCTAAAACTAAATAAGTTAGTCTATTTCATTATTAGTCTTTGCACGTACAGAAATTAACCTTCGTATGCCATGAAAAATTTATCAATATGCAAACACAAGCCATTTTAACAACCCTCGATACGTAAAATGCCCCAATGACCATGGAATTACTCAAAATGTACATTCCGTAAATCGTGAGTTCAACTTTATTGTGTAAAAAGTAAAACCACAAGATAAATTATCATAGTTGCCCTTTATTCAAGGTAATAGGAGTTAAAAAGAAACTTAATAGACCTGCTTCTGGATGAATATACAACGCAGAAGAAGCCACGGCAACGAATAGTTCGCGAAGTATAGATCAAGGGATAAGAAATGAAAGCAGGCAAGCAAAGAGCAGCAAGCTTCCAGACTTTAACAATGACCAATTTCCTCTCATACGTGAAGGCCAGACACGGACAAGATCTTTAAGTAGTTTGCAAGACAATATTAGAAATACGACACTGTGCACGAACCCAAGACCACTTTACAAAAACAGATTCATCGAATCAGTCGCAGGTACAGTGATTACCCAAATTGTGAACTTTCTATTACCACAAATCCAAAATGTCACAGATTTAAAATTATTAAACTGGAACACAAGTATTAAGCAAACAAAAGAATATATTTAGAAACTTTGTGTTCTTCCATAAAATTCAAAAAGCTTGCCTGATGGAGACGCATACCCATCCAATTGACAATTTAAAGATAACGGCTTATTATGTATATAGAAATGAGGCTTTCTCATAAAGGTACTCGAGTGGTCGCAATAATAATCCGTAAAGAACTTGGTTTCCCTCAAATTTAATGCCCCACTTCAAACAGCCTGGAGACAGAAAGTAGCAATAAATTTAAAAACAGTATATCCAGAAATAATAATAATAATAATAATAATAATAATAATAATAATAATAATAATAATAATAATAATAATAATAATAATAATAATAATAATCGTTTACCAAATACCTAATAAGAAATTTTCAGAAAATATTTCGTAAAAAACATTTAACAACAATAACAACCGGGAGCGGTAGCCCAGTCCATCAACTCATGCCACTGCAGCGCCTCTGACCGGGAGGTCCTAGGTTCGAGTCCTAACGGCGACAGGATTTTCGACGATAGCTTATCAGCTAGGTCGAATTCATTCGCTGTCTGGAGAAGAATTCTAGAGGCCGGCTGCTCTAATCGGTAGTTTTCCGTGGTTTCTCCGATCAACTGCACGCGAATGCCGGAGAAGTACCCTAACGAACGGGCCTATCCTCTCCCCTTACACACACTTACACTAACATGCACTACACTACCACATATTCCGAGAGACCAGTCGGGAGCTTAGAGCTGGTCCCGGTTGGATGGTGCCCCGCTGGCGAGAGTCCTGGTTAGGGGGAAACCCCACTAGCCGACGGTAGGTCTGCGCCGGATCTTGCCATCCAGCGGGGGAAGATCACCGCCATCTCCGAGAAAAACATACACTACACTTACGGGACTAATGACCAAAGCTGTTGACGCGCCTGGACCAACAATAACAATACGTACTATAGGCCTAATAATAAGAAAACCATTGGCTTAGGTATAAATAGAAAAAAAGTATAGAACTACAGAATTACAACTTAAGTCGGCCGTAAACTTCTGCAGTTTGCACAGAGACGTAATAAATGCCTCTGCTGCACCCAAACGGATTCACCCAAATTCGCTGCACCCAAATTCGAACATTCGTAACTTTAGTCTAACCGCAAACATAAATTATCCGTCCTGCCACTCGGTAATAGGCGATTTCAACTCAGATCATAACCCTATAATAACCTCATTTCAAAGAAGTGTTTCAGTAAACACAAGGAAATTAATAAATGGTAAAGTAGACTGGTATCTCCTTAGAAGAAAGGTAGCCATGAAAATCTCATTTCCTAAAGATATTTATAACGAGAGAGAATTTTTTATACAAATTACTAAACTAACAGAAGCATTATGTTTCGCGTTTAAAGAATCTCAAATATTGTAAACATGCAACAACATTCTAAAAACCAAGTCAAAAATATGTTCACTATAATTAGATAATTATAGGCCAAATGGTCTATGACCATCTCTTTGATAGATTAAGTTTAGATCGGGTAAATAAATTCATGAACGCTGCAGAGGTCGTTCCTGACGTCCAATCCGGTTTTAGAAAAAACAACTCGACTAAACACCAAACTGTAAGAGTTACGTGTATTATTGCTGAGGGGTTTCATGAGAAAAGCATATGTCAGCTGTGTTTCTGTACATAACAGAAGTTTTGGACGGAGTCTGTCAAACAGGAGATACAAAATCCGCGATATATTCATTCTCAAATATCTCCAAGATACAATTTAAAGTTTCTTACTAAACAGATCAATCAATATTAGAATACATGATACCTTAGTGGAAAAACATAAAATGACATTTGGAGTACCACAAGGCTCTAAATACGTTGTTGTTTAAAAGTTTCCTTGCGAAATTCCAGAATAGTTCGATTCCAAAGGAGCTTTGTTTGCAGACGACACTGCCCTCCTTTCACAACACGAGGAATCGATCATTGCCCTGCAATACCTACAAAATAATGTAAACAACTTAACTAAATGGACTTATAAATGGAGAATTCAGATAAATCCAAACAAATTACAAGCTAAAATCTTCTCACTTAAAAGACTTACAACCTCTCCATTTTTAACAATCAGAAACAAATCTATTCCCTGGCTAAGCAATAACTAACCAGTCAAATATTTAATAGATAAGTTTGGAGATTAACTTAGAAGAATACCAGATATTGCAAACCAGACCTATTAAAAATAGACAAACTATACTCATTCATAAACAGAAACTCCATCTAGAGAATGGAAAACGACGAAAAATATACATATCTATAATTCGCCCGTACCTCATCTATGCGTGCTCAGTGTGGGGATGCGCTACAAACACATGCGTAATTAAATTAGAAATAATTCAAAGTCTGATTATTAAATCTACTTGGTTTAGTCCAAATGCACAAATCCAAAAAGAGGTAAACATTAGTTGCTTTAAAGGCCACATTAACAAAATATCGAAAACAAAAATTATCTATGGTAGGCATGTCAAGTTTGCGGACAAGGTTTAGTTGAAGTTGTGAGCACAGCGACTAGAGCAACCGGAGTGTGATTGGTAGCTGTCTACCTGAGAAAGAATTTCTAGAGGTTTGCGTCTATTTTGTTTTCCCGTGTACATTTGATTTCTTTATACTTTTAGAGATCAAATAATTTATTTTTTCCTATTTGTTTGTAAATAATTGGAAGAAATGTAGGTTTTTACTTCAAATGTCATAACACTACAATAAATTGATAAATTTTGATAATTATTTTTTTTAATTAATCAAAATAGAATATTCTAGTGAATGAACTAGAATGGTGGCTGAAAACTAAAATGTCAGGATTCGATTATTTGAGAAGAGATAATTGCTTATAAATTTATTCTAGACATTTCAGTTCATAAAACTGAATCTTTTAGTGACAGATTAACTATTCTAGTTCTTCCACTAGAGCAAATCATGGGTCACATGCTGCAAAAAGCTTGGGAAGAAATTCGAAGTAGGTTGGAAAATGCATCGTACGCTGGAAAAATGACCACAAATACACAATTCTGGAGAAAAAGCTACGAACAGATGTAGGAAAGTTTTCATTTGTGAGTAGAACTATACGAGATTGGAATAGCTTACCTTCAGCTCTGTTTCAACAATTTTCGTTTATTAATTTAACAATAATTGAAATAACTAATGTAGTTTGGAAGTGATATTGTTTAAAAGTAATACTTAAAAATATAAATAAATATTTTGTCTTTGGCAAAATTGTACTAGTATACTACCACGAGTATTGGCAGAAGTAAAGTATAAGTATCTATATTATTTTGTATTATTTGTAACGTACTATTTCCTTTCAACATTCTTAATTGTATCAAAACTGGGATTATTGTTTATTATTGTATTATTAATAATATTGTTATTATTATAATCATATTGTATTACTATTGTATTAGATTTACTATTGTTTTAAGATTATTGCATTTGTAACTTGCAAGTGGACAACAGTCCACTTGCAAGGAAATAAAACTATTATTATTATTAAAAATAATTATATTATCATTACTAGTTAATGAGTTATGATGTTTGGCATTCCTGAATGTGCTGCAAATTCCCCATTCGGGAAATTGCATCTGAAGTTCACTCACTAAGGGCTTGACAGTTGACACTCGCTTCGAAAAAAAATATTTTCTCAAAAACTGACGAGAAGCAAGAAACGGTTGAACAATTTAAAAGAGAATAAAACAGAGTACATGACCCAATAAAAATTGGAAGACACGAAATTTCACGATTTTTCATCATTCTCAGGTAAGAGTTGTACGAACTGCTCCGAAGTGGCGGGATATCATTGGAAACCTAGCCCATGACAGACCTTTGGAGAAGTTAGTTGAAAGTTATTGCCTCAAATTTAACTGTACTAATATTTCAAATTCACAATTGAGATTAACGATTAATGAAATTAAATATTTTCAATCGAAAACATCTTGATTTCGTAACCATGCTTACGTAAAAATGCAATAATCGCATTTAACGTCCTACGTTCAGATTAAGAAGTTCGATAAGATTCTTGCTTGTTAAGAGCTGTCCACCTATAAGCGAAAATTGTTAACATACAATGACGCGTTATTTTATTTCCCATTATTGCTATATACAATATAATTAAATGAAGTTAATAAAAGATGACACAAATCGAAAACAAGGGAAAATTCCATTCAAACTTATTCTTACTTTTTGACAAATTTAGAACAAATGCCATAATTTAGAAAGAAAATAAATATGAAATATTACTAAATAGTAAAGAATATACTCATAATTCAAACTCGGCTTTTTGATAGAACAAATCTGGCATATATATTTTCGTGTGAAGCCACTTTTGCAAGCCTTGTGCGACGTGAGCGTGCACGTTTCCGTGATTTGATTTATTTGGTAAAAAAAGCAGTAAAAACTGTATATAACGTATGGGGAAAAGATTATCTCCGCACGTTTTCTTGGGTACCAGAGACCCATTCCAACATTTGAACTATAAATAGTTGAAATATGAGTGAAAGTTGAAATAAAAAATTAAATAATAATAATATAAATAATAATAATAATAATAATAATAATAATAATAATAATAATAAGCGCGAGATTAGCAACATTGGAAAAACTACACTTTCTTGTTCCCGAGTTACAGAAAACCTATTTGCAACGGTAAACGAACTGCAGATTTGATTTTTTGCTTGCTAACAATATAGTTACCTACCCCCAACTCTACTTCTACCACTACTACCAAAAGGAGAGCTCAACAAGACGTGCGCACTCCTTTCAAGATTTGGAGGGGAAACAAGTGCGGAGTCGGGGGAAGTTGCCCGTGCTCGCTGGAGCGCCGCGCTTTCCAGGCGGTCAACTTTGGCCATACGACGCGCTATCCAGTATATTGTTGCGCTACCTGAAAGATCGCATGACCGCCGTGAACTTCTGGGGTTCAGGAGATCAGCATATTAAGTGAATATAATAAACTCGTATATTGTTCACTAAGAATGATATATCGCTGAAAGCTAAATTATAATTAATCTTAAATGTTAATAAGAATTGTGTGGAGATTAAAACATAAAATCAAATGAGTGATCTTGTACCCTGACATAACGAATGAAGACTGACATGTCTTGCAATGTAATGTATTTATTGTAAATAATAACACCCAAAGGGCCTGAAGGGACGAAAGGCTAGGAAATTAATTGAAAGAAAAAAGAAACAAAGCCACCATAGAAATTACATTAAATAATTGAGACGTTTGGATGTTCAATTATAATGCGTATAAACCATCATTGAACATGATTCTCTGCAACCTTTTCTGGAGTCAGATGATCCGCATGATTTCGCCCTATCTGTATAATACATAATATATTCCTATATATTAGATAATGTTTATAATGTAGGGCCTCATTATTTTTTGTGATCTTGGAATTATCGATTTCCAATTCATTCTAATTTTGCATTTTAGTAAAATAGATCGTGTAAATGTGAATATCGAGTGTCGGTATGGTTGCAATAAATTTCAAAACGCCAGAGGTTCACATTTAAGTACATTTTGTTTTACCTTATGTGGATTCTTGATTAATTGTGGGATTGCTCGTGACGACGTGAATTAAAAGCATTCCTTCGTACACAGAGCGATTGTCTCGAATCGAATAAATAATCATAACTACTGTATCTGACGGAGGATAGCTAATTAAAACTACGTGGTTTATTGTGTTGGTGTGACACTGGGCCATTTCTTTTTCTTTTTGTTTTGTGCGAAAGAAGTGATTCATGTCCATTGAAGTCCATTGTGGTCTTTGTGTCATCTTAACTGTCTCAGTTTATGGACAATTATTTATAGAAATATAGGGTAAAAGAAACTAAGTGAAATGCACTTTATCAGATTGAGAGTCCTTCAACGTCGCGTTGGGGTATATTAGTTAATAAACATCAAAGGTATGGCTGAATTGACAGTGTGGGCAGTGGCACGAAGATCAGATCGAAAAGGTGCAATCGGATAGCGGTACATATCACTAAATATGAGTGCTAAATAATGTGCTAACGTAATTCCGACATGTAAAGACTGGTCCTTTTTAATGCTAAATTAAAAAGCTAATGTTATTTTCTTCCAATGTCATCTTTTCTTGCCAGTACTACTGTGACCTTGAATATATAACATTGTCATTACATATAATCATTTTGCTTCATTTTGTCAAACAGTCTCGAAGACAAAGCTATCACTACTACATTAGACAATCTACCCTAATGTGCATTGTAAACTTCTGTAAGGCAGAGGGTTCGAGACAACCAGAAAAAGAACAGATATACCGTTGGTTGTCGTAGTTTTTTCAATTTGAGTCGAAATTACATTAAATAATTGAGACGTTTGGATGTTCAATTATAATGCGTATAAACCATCATTGAACATGATATGTAGACTTACAATAAAGATCGCATTTGAAAGATTCTGCAGAAAAGTAGTTTTTCAACTATTCAGTAAATTCAAAAACATTTCTTAAAAGTCATTTGTTTCAAAGGCGAGAAATTTACACATTTTGTATAGACGGAGGTCGGTCCAAATCCTCCTTTTCTCAGTTTTGTTTAAAATGTGTTGAATCCACTATTTCCAGAGATATTTTGAAAAAAATTCGTTCGTCATTGAGAGTGAAGTGTGAAAGAACTATCGTGTAAAGTGGTCCATAAACGTTCTGCGTAAGTGACGGTTGTACTAGCCCTTACAATTAATTGATTGATTGTTAGTGATTCCGGACGCGTCAACTACTCAGTTCATTAGTCCCGTAAGTGAAGTGCATGCTATTTCATCAGTAAGTGGCGGTGATCTTCCCCCACTGGAAGGCGAGATCCGGCCCCGACCTACCGTCGACTAGGGGTTTTCCGCAACCAGGTATCTCCCACCAGCGGGATACCGCCCCAGTCGGGATAAGTTCTAAGTCCCCAACGGATCTCCAGGCATGTGTGGTAGTGTAGCGCATGTTAGGATAAGTGTGCGTGCAAGGGGTGAGGATAAGACAAGAGGAAGGAAAGATCGCGCGCGGTCCGTGGCCCGTTTGTTAGGGTATCTGACTTATATGTCGGATAGCGAGATTTTCCCAACCAGGTTTGTCCCACCAGCGAGATTCTGCGCGCTTTTGTTCGGGCGAAGATCACTTTTGTCCACGTGGGGGGAGTTGCTACGTACCCTATGGGGCAGTGGCGGCTCGTGCTTAGGTTGCATGGTTGCACAACCCCCAGAAAATGAAAAAAGATCTCATAATATCTTAGGAATATAAATTTTCCTTTTAAAACATTCATTATTCAAGATATTGCAGCAATGTCGATGTATATGAAATCATTTTGAAACCAAAGAGCGTCCAACTGGCGCTCTTTCCGGTGTCTGGTGCCTTGCCAGGAATTGCACTACGCTCTTGTCTGTATTAAATAATTTTCTGCTTTTACTCCTTGGTCCTTCGATTTAACACGGGGAAGATACAGCCTTTTGGTTGGGCAACCAGACAGCTGTCGCTGTCGCGGTGCGCGGCGATGGAGAGAATCTCAGGGGATTACCCATATTCTGTCTTCGTCTAACTCGCTGCAACGTAGTTTTATGATTTTCGCTTGTTATTGAAAGTACACAAGTTCAGTCAATTATTGGCGATATTCAATGCATTGTTTATATTTGGAGAATTTTATTAATTTGATATTAGGCTTGTTGGTTCAAAACGTAGATTTGATGAGTTCTTTGTGTAAAGGTGGCCGTTCTGGATGGAAGTCCCTGAGTGTCCCCCGTGGCTGCAGTTGGCCGGCCAGCGGTTTGCGAACGTACTTGTGAATACGAATGTGTATCGAAGATCTTTCCTTATTGCCAAAATACCAGGGTAGTGAAGATTTTGATATAAAATAATTTTATTTGTGTGAAGGGTGTCGAAACAATTGTGCTTGTTGCGATGTACTGGAGTCGAATTTAAGTGGCCAATGGAAATCAAAGCAAAACCACGTACGCGGGAGGTGTTATGCCTTACGCGGACCCAAAGCAAAACATTATGTAAGTAGTGTTTCAATATAGACTTATTTCACTTAGTTTTATTTGATTTTACTTGCGTAAATTTTTATCCAAATATTCGATGGAAGTGCAACCTCCAGTCTATTGGGGCACCAGCCGCCACTGCTATAGAGAACCAGATCCCGAACAGGGTTATAAACACAAACCTTCTGGATGTAGCCAAACATTAAAAACAATTCTAAATGAAATCGTTTCATGATCATTCTCATGAATCCTAAGGATAAATGACCCGATGACAAGCATTTAAATGATATTTTTTGTTTAAAAAATAGTAAAACAATTAATAAAATAAATTCAACCGAATGTGTGGGACCATCAAACAAAATCTCAAAGCAACAACCAAAGAAACACGCGTAAAATTCTAAGAAGTAATGTCTATCCCCACTCTCCATTATATATCTGAGAACCGGAATCTAAAAGAAATGTCAAGCAAGCCGAAGTGATGCTGCTGAAATCAAATTTCTTAGATATGTGTCAGGATACGCTCTCTGAGATCGAAAAAGATTCACACAAATGATATAGTTTTCCCTAATGTAATAATTTGTAAGATTATTGAAATAATTTCCAGGCATATTGGTTCCCTATTATTTTTATTTTGGGTCATTCACATGCTGATTTCTTGAGTCAGTGAAATTTGAGTTGTTTAGTTTTAGGAATTCATTTTGGGCGGATCTAATGGCAAACAGTTCCCTATAGCAAACTGTGAACACAGTAGGTGACATATCAGTAGACATCGGATGTTTAGGCACTAAAAAATCGTCTTTTAGGCGCCTAAAAAGGCACTGAAAAAGTCAAGAATAAGGAGCAAAAAGGCACTGTCATAAGTTACATACGCAATAAAATGGAAAATTGTAATTTTTATAAATATTATTTTGTAAACTTAAATGCAGAAAACCAGTTCGTATATTTTAATGTAAAAATAGATTTACATATTTACAACTCTTCTACATTTTATTCTTAACAGTTTCCATTAACCAGCAATATTTACATATTACCAGTAACTTTTCAAGGATCGCAATTTTAAATTTGCGACGACTGGGAGACAAAATCAGTTTGAATGCGGAGAAGGATATCTGAACGATGTGACTGGCATATATTTTAGCAGTCCAACACTAGCAACACTGAAACCTTCTGGAAGTTTATATTTATTTCCACTTAAAATTTCGGTTCCCTTGGCGTATTGTCAATTGTCCATGTTCTCAGATCATGGCTAGTATTTGTGAAATAGGGAAATGGAGAAAAATCAGTTGGTATACTTTCAGGAAAGAAATGTCAAGCAAGCCGAAGTGATGCTGCTGAAATCAAATTTCTTAGATATGTGTCAGGATACGCTCTCTGAGATCGAAAAAGATTCACACAAATGATATAGTTTTCCCTAATGTAATAATTTGTAAGATTATTGAAATAATTTCCAGGCATATTGGTTCCCTATTATTTTTATTTTGGGTCATTCACATGCTGATTTCTTGAGTCAGTGAAATTTGAGTTGTTTAGTTTTAGGAATTCATTTTGGGCGGATCTAATGGCAAACAGTTCCCTATAGCAAACTGTGAACACAGTAGGTGACATATCAGTTTGTTTTATCTGGAAATACACCTGCACATCTAGTTCCTTTCACTAATATATTTTTATTTTCTCGCATGCTACTTATGTAGAACAGAGAAAGTATTGTGGTACTCGTAATGCTGCGGCGAAAAACGACGATTTTTTTTACAGAAAACTCGTGCTGTGGGATCTAATGCCCAAGAAGTGGATAATTGTTGTTGCTATATGTATTAAATTATTTTCTCTAACGATACAAATGCCATGAACGAGACCTATGCCAAGTTAGTGGAGATTTTGAGCGACTCCTCTGTACCCACCAGTCCTAAAAAGACCCGTAGGTTTGGGGGCAAACACGCTAGGAAGCACTACTCTTATGTTAGGGCACATGACCTTTTCAAGAATGACCCAGCGCTTTTGGCAAAGTGCATAAGAACGAGCATTGACTGTACTAGTGTCGATCAACAGCCCCTTAATAGTGATGAGCCGTACTAATTCATTTGGGGTAATACGCCCCCGATTCGGCTTTCCGAATTAAGGGAGGATGATAAATGGTCGACACTTGATATGGACCCAGACACAATTCTATACGCGGTGCAAGTTGCGGAAATTAAGTCGCCTGGTTGGGATGAAAAATGCCACGGCTCCATGGCCAGATAAAATAAAAGTTAGCAACATTTTCAGGAGCAAAAATTGAAATATTGTCCTTATTGTACACTCAAAGTATATCCAATTATTTTATACAGTGGCTTTGTACCTTCTGGGTAGAAAGAAAATCGCACCATCAATATACCTAAAGAGGGATAATAAGTTTGTCACTAAGTATCGCTCCAACACAATTAGTTCCCTGCTGTGTAGAATCCCCCAGGAACTCAAGAATTGATTGATATTGTGGTGGAACATCTTAGGGCCCTCGGAATGACATTGTCCGTCGCGAAGTGTTCATTATTCCAAATTACAACCTTTGGACGATCCTGGTTCATTGAAGACACCTGTCTAGAAATATATGGGGGTCAGAATTCCTGTGATCAGTAATGATCATCCCCTAACGTACTTGGGAGTGAACTACTCTATCTGGAACGGCTTCCATGCAAAGCAACCATATCTAATTTTATGAAAGCAGTGACGAGGCTTCAGAAGGCGCATTTAAAATCCACTCAGAAGTTGGCATTACTTCACACATACATAAGGCCACATTACCTCTACCAATTTGTTTTATCGATACCATCTATGTCGATGCTCAGGGAAGCGGACTGTCAAATGAGAGTGGCAGTCAAACAGTTCCTACATCTACATGTGAGTACTGCAAATGGCTTATTCTACCTGGCCAAGAGCGATGGAGGACTGGGGATTGCTGCGGCTCGCCCAACACTAGGGTAGCGCTGAACCTAGGATTACGATTAGAAAAATCTGCAGATCCCATTTACAGATGGTTGACCTCCTGTCCGAGTTTCTACCAACGGACATTTAAGACCGCCAAAACACTGAGACTCAACGGGCCCGAAACTGAACAAGACTTAAGAGCTTATAAGAAATGCGCCGATGACGAGGTAGCCGCCTGGGAGAAGCTGGGATCCCTAGGGAGTGCTGTTAAGGAGCATATAAACGATCCTATTGGCAATAACTTTTTGAAAGATTATAATCTTTTGAAACCTGGTTTTTATTACCACTGCACTCCAATTAAGATAAAATACCGCTGCCAATAGAACTACTCTTAGTAGAGAAAGGCCCAGAGAGGATGTAAACCGCAGGAAGTACAATACAGCGGTAAAAAATGAATCACATCTTCGGTTTGTGCATTTTTACGAAGCCAGCAGGAATAAAGCAGCATGAAAAGATCAACAACTTTATAGAGGGGAAGATACTTCGGAGATCAGACTGTGGTGTCCACGGAAGCCACTTTCTCCGTTATCGAAGGGGTTAGACTCAAACCTGACCTGATAATAAAAAGCCGGGAAGGGGTCCATGTGATCGATTTGACTGTCCGCCACGAGGATGGCTCTAGTCTTCTAAAAGCAGGGGAGGAAAAAGTGGTAAAGTACCAACCAGCCATTCCCCTGTCAGCCCAACTTCATGGAGTGCCCAACGCCAGAAACCTGCCAGTGGTGGTTGGAACCTCTGGGACTATGCCACGATCCACAGTCAGTGCCCTCAAGATGTTGGGGATTATATCTCGAGGCGATCTACTGATTATCTCGTTAATTGCTCTCAGAAGCTCTATTGAGCTCTACACACAATTTGGAAATTACGATGGAGCAATTTAGCATTGCTGGCAGCAAATGAACTTCTTGGTCCCGTGGGGAAGTCTAGGGAACCCAGGGGATTCTAAAATGCCTAGGATATATCTTGTTACCAAGACTTTATTTAATGTAGCGTATAGAAAATTGTGCTGTTCAAAATTTGTGAGTTCTTCACACCGAAAAATTGATTTAAGACCTGTCTTTAATTGATTAAGAAAAATTGATTAAGGTCTGTCTTTCTGTCTCTCTCTGTCTCTATGGTCAACGCTAGTGCCTAAACCGTTCGAACAATTTTTTTCAACATTGATATTCTCTCAATCGTTGTAGTCAAACTCAGTGCCGTTTGAATTTGTAACGGATGTTCTTATTTTTGGGGGTAGTGACGTGAAGCCTGAACATTAAAAAAAATGACACCAAATACTTTGGTTTTAGTTTTTCTTCAGTTAGAGGAAATGATGCTTATAAAAATTGCATATGTCTAATTTTCGGTGTAATCCCTAAATTTTCTAAAATTGCTTAAGTTCTAAATTTGTCGGCGGCTTCCTACAAATACAATATCAAGATAGAGACTTTTTTCTTAACGAACTCTGATCTTCACTGTAAAATAAGAACCTACAAAGTTTTTATGAAAATGTGAGTAGTTTTCGCCTAATTTTATGTGAAATGTAAGCACTTAAAAAAATACTTTCTCAAAAACAGCTTCAAATCTTTTCTTTATTTCTTCTCTCAAATGGAAGGAAGTACGGTTATAAAAATGACTTAGTTCCCATTTTTAGTAAATTCTCTTTGTTTCCGGAAATTGCAAAAATCGAACATTGCAAAACAACAATGTTGATTATATGTAGACATTTTTTCGTAATGCAATTCTTTATAAAAATAGATAAAGTAGAAGTGTTTGAAAAACGAGTAGTTTTCGTGGAATTTTTGCTTCACGTAAAACCAATTTTGAAAAATTCTCAAAAACTGCCACAAATTTTATTCTTTAATTTTTTCTTGAATAGAGTAAAGTACACTTATAAAAAAGTGCAGACCCCTTTTTCGATGACCTCTGAATTTTCGAAAATTGCTATTCTTTAAAATTAGATCTTTAAATAGGGTCATGTTCAACTTTTTTGATATATGAGTAGTTTCTCGTAAATTTTGGAAAGCTTGAAAATTGCATTTTGGAATTTCCCGCACTTCTGTCGCTTTAGAGAATCTTTCACGAGATGTTAGGTCCCTTTATGACAATGACGTCACAGCGTCAAGGCGGTTTGAAATTCTTAGAATTACTTGGGCGATAATGCTTCTCGCCGTTTGGAACGCAGTTTTGGATTGTCGAATTTGTGTGGACATATTAGCTTTAAAAGTATTACTTTTCGCACCTCATACACTACGATTGGTAATGGTAGGTTTTACAAGTGGTGGCTGAGATGTGTTAATGTGGACAGAAATTGCGGTATTATAATATTACGTAACCGTTAGGAATGCGCGAAAGTACGTGCTATTGTAGCACCACTAATTATGCATTGAGTGTTTCTGTAATGTAAAATGTTTAATGTACTAAAAATGTAACAAAACTAAAATAAATAAAAAATTCAGAACAATCTGTAAATGAGGAAAATTCGTCCTGATGAAAGTTTCCAAATTACTTTTTTCAGGGCGGATTTGCAGGCGAAGCACTTCGAGCTCGCTGCAGCAGCGCTGCGACCGCCTTGTGTTCCGTGTGAGACCAGTTACGCTTCTGGGGTCACACTTCCGCATGTTCTTGTTGCACGTAGTGCTCCGTTACGGTTTATTTCCAAACGGGAAAACGCTGCACTCTTATGAAAGACGCCGCCTCTTTATTCAGACCTCAGCAGTGGGTTTACGCATTTTTCCCTGCCCTCAATGCTATTCAATTTGATAATTATAGGTTCATATGTTAGTTAAACTTGGTTTCCAGTTGTTTCAGTGAGAATGTCAAGAAATTATTTGAATTTCTGCTATAACTCTATTAATTTCCTTGTATGCAAGAGGGTCATATAATTAAACTTAAATAAATAAAAAATAAATAAAACGGAATTTGAATATAAAATAATATTTTTTTCAAATTTAAACCCATTACCTCAATTTGAGGATGCCAGTGTATGCACATTGCACCGACGGACCTTGCTATGAATGGATAAAAATGCAGTAAAATATATATTCTGATATAACCTTTGACTTATTTTGTTACCCAGGATACATCATACATAATGACATGCGTAGTGTCGTGAGAAACGACTGTAAATATTACCGACAAAATGAGTACCAAAAATTAGTGCGAGATGATACAAATAATACAATTTCCCATCGATAAAACCATGCAAATTACTCATTTCTTATTTGTTTATTCAAGAGTTATTCTTTAGTCTTGTTGCTCATTTAAAGAGGATCTTCTTCTTCTTCTCCTTCTTCTTGTTCTTCTTGTTGCGAGTTGTCTACAGCTACTGCGGCCGTCTCTCGCATCCCAATCTCCATGCCCCTCTATCATTCCAATCGTCTTCTTCAAGGCCTCTTTTCTGCATGTCCTTCATAACTTGCTTTTGCCATTCTTCTCTGGGTCTACCTCTTTTTCTTCTATCTAAGGGGAACCACTCAGAGATCTTTCTGGGCCATCTCTCATAACCGAGCCTTTTCACGTGGCCAAACCATTTTAATCTTCGTGTTTCCATTTCCTCTAAAATCGATTTCTGTATTTGCATTCTTTTCAAAATTTCTTCATTTCTTACATGGTCCATTTTAGACACTCTACAACTTCTTCTCGTGAAATCCATTTGCAGGCATTTTGTCTTTTTCTCGTTTTCTTATTTCCCACGTTTCTGATCCATACAGCACTACATTTTGTATGATGGTTTCAAACAGCCTTTTCTTAAAGAGGATAATTGTTCAAAAACGTAAAAACTGATTACATGAGAAATATTGTGAAACCTGTCTCTGTCGTCTTAATCATTCGCTTATTTTTTGTTGGAAATGACAGTGGCGGCTGGTGCCCCAGCAAACTGGATGATGCAGCTCCATCGAATGACGGAAATGCAGTTTCCAAAATTCAGAACACTAATATACTATAATAAAATGTAAGCAATCCATGTAAATTGCTTTTAATTAATCCTAGTGTAATAAAAGTCAATATTGAAAGCTCACTTACATAAATTTATGCGTAGTGTCCGTGTCGGGTACATATACCTCCCGCGTACGTGGTTCTGGCTTTCATTTCACTGGACACTTAAGTTTTTGTATTAGTTATTCATTCAGACAATTGACAGTAATAGAATCCATACAAAACAAAAAAAGAACTGTTTCGAAAATACGGTGATCGCACTCCAGCACTTTGCAACAAGCACTATTGTTTGGACACGCTTTAGGGGAATAAAATTATTTTATTTCGAAAATTTCACTACTGTGGTGTATGTATATGTGTATATGTATATATATTATATGCATTAGCATTAACATTAGCATTAGCAATGATGGAACCTTCTACACACTCGTATCCACACCAGCGCTCTCAAACTGTAAAACAACTTTAACTGCAGCTGGAAATATGCACCCACCGTAAAAGACAGAAAGGGACGTCCTTCTAGAACGGCTAACTTTACCCAAAGAAGTCATCTATTGTACATTTTGAATCGACAAACATAATATCAAATGAAAACAAATTCTCCAAACATTCAATACCTTGCATTCAATACCGACAATAATTGACTGACGCCGTTTTCTTTCAATACCAAGCGAAACTCATAAAAGTAACAGCTAGTGTCAAATGGATACAGAAAATTGGAACGTGACACGGTGCAAGGCCCGGGAGAGTACCACACACCAAACAGACGCTCGTTGGGCACTCTTTGATTAAAAATGATTTCATATACATTGGTATTGTTGCAATATTTTGAATATTGAATGTCATTAAAACGAAAATGTATATTCCTAACGTATAAAATATTGTTTCGATTAGCTGGTGGTTGTGCAACCCAAGCACGAAACGCCGCCGCTGGGAAAAAGAGAGCAGTTCTTTGCTAATACGTTTATTTATAATAAGCCGACAATCCAATATTCGAAGTCCAGAGTACAAACCAAGTCAAAATATACCAGTCGAAATGCCTTTCGCAGCGCTGTTGTCACAGTCCACAAGATTCTTCCAGAAAATAAAGCGACACGTCGTCAACAATAACTTTTACTAGAATGCATTCACTAAACCAGCAACACACTCTACAACTAAAACTCGACTCTGCTGGCTTCTGCTCGGGGCCCTTAGCCCTCTGCGCGAGTCTATACGGTTTCCGCCTCTGCGGCCGGGAAGGTAGAGGTGGTGACTTCTGGTGGCTGTTCCCCGTTGCGGTCCGGTGGCCCGGTACGGGTCGCCGCCGCTCGTCCTGCTCCTGGTAGCGCATTCATTTGTTGTCCTGTCGCCGGGGCGGGAACGTCTCCGGGGCGGCCACAGTGGGCCACACCTCTCGGGGCCGGCACAGTGTGCCCACCTGGCCCGCCTCCGCGAGCCAAGGCTGAATAAATAGCGTTTATACTCGTATACACAAACCAAAAAACGCATAAAATTAATCCGAGGGTAAATGTTTTAAAACTTTCTCGTTTTAAAATTTCGCATTCGCTAATTTGCATAATTTTTGCTTGATAGTTGTTTCGTATCTAAGAGAGTCGTTACTGCTTTCTTCTGCCGTTTATACTGCCCATTCCACAAATTAAAGAACATTCGTAGGCAACAAATGGAAGATATGTAAAACTCTCGATCGTAATGGTAACTGGTAACTGGTAATTGGTAATTGGTA